>JAQNDB010001638.1:0-46546 GCA_029204045.2 Tillandsia leiboldiana | reverse complement strand
CGTTTACTGGTTTTTCCCATTCCGAGTTTTTCATGGTCTTTCGGATCATCTTGTAACCCCTTTTTCTGGGCGGATTTTGGACAGCGGTGCGGTATTTGGCGATATCTTCGCGCACGAGGCATCGGATTGGGGCGATTCAAGAGGCATTTGCATCTACACATCACGAGGAATATGCCCAAATTTTCTTGGAATTTTCCTGAATATTTCTCGAAGGTGAAGATTAATCTGTGAACAGTATTGTTGCTACAGTTTTTGAGTGTAGTTTGATTCGGGGTGGTTCCCTTGTCCGAATTGTTTCTCAGTGTAGGAAGCTCGGAATTGGACGTGCAGGTACTCGTTTCGAAGGTATCGACGCGAGGATTACTGTGGTATTTTATTGGATTTTTCTGGGCACTTGCAGCAGGTGAAATATGCGCGGCTTTGGGACTGATTTTCAGATTGTGTATGTTTGGTTGATTTGGAATAAAAGTGTAATGTTAAGCCTTATTGTTGTACTCAGGGGTGTTTTCAGCTGTTTGGAGCCAAGGCTTGCGCGAATTGTACCGAGGGTGTTTTGTTGGCAAATTTTGGACCGCGGGCCTCTACCCACTTCACCGACTTCAGGTTTGCCTTGGGTTAAGCGCTTCAGGTGGGTAAGCTTAATTTAGTAACTGTATAAGATTTTTATATCATGGTGAATGTAAGTGCACATGTGGGGTTATCATCCCTCTATGATTGATAACAGGCGTATTTGATGTACAACCGATATGAGCGAGAGGTAAGCAAGGAATGGCTCACTTGGGTGAGAATGGTATACCATAGCAGGAATGTTTTAGCATGCTTTACTAATTTATGCTTTACCCACTTTTATTATTTCTGAGAACAAAGCATGCGTGCATGGACATGTAGTTAGGCCATCTTTTACCGCTGCACTACTTTTGGAACTTGACTTAGGAGAAACCATGTTATCCTTTTCTCCTTCTTTGTTAGTCAGGTGGTCTGTGTTGCTCAGGTTCGAGCAGGGGCTCTGGGTAGTGTAGTCGGGACTTGGTGTCTGGGACAGGTTGGATTAGTTGTGGGGCTTTGCGGCAACCGCGGATATTGGGCGGTTGACCGGACAATTTATTTATGCACCAGATTGGGTATCCGATTTCTCTAGTGGATGGGTTTTCCCACTTTGATCAGAGTCATGATCCAGTCCTGCTGATTATGATACTTTTGTTACTGAGATACTTTACTCGTGTGGGTCGCTCCCCTCGAGTGCCACTCCGGAGTGCGCGGCAGACAGACTTTGAGTCCTTGAGACTCCTTTGCTTCGGTGTTATGCGTAGGCTGGCATACCCGTCGCGGCAGGCAGAGCAGGCAGTACCAGTGTCTACTGGTGGCATTAGATTGGGCTTATTACAGGCTTTTGTTTTGTTTTGTTGCGCTCGTGTCAGGGGGACCGAGTGGAGTTTAGTGGCGGTGTTTGGACCAGTGCTAGTGTTGTTGGGAACCGTTGGGGGTACTGTGGTCCCTAGGTCATTGTGGGTTGTTGACCGTTATAGGCAGGCATGGCAGGCATAGTAGACATAGGCAGGCATAGTAGGCATAGGCAGGCAGGGCAGGCATAGGCAGGCAGAGCAGGCATAGTAGGCATTGGCAGGCATAGGTAGGCATAGGCAGGCAGAGCAGGCATGGCAAGCAGGCAGGCAGGCAGGCATGGCAGGCATGGCAAGCATGGCAGGCAAGGCAGGCATGGCAGGCATAGTAGGCATGGCAGGCATAGTAGGCATTGGCAGGCATAGGTAGGCATAGGCAGGCAGAGCATGCATGGCAAGCATGGCAGGCAGGCAGGCATGGCAGGGCATAGCTAGGCATTGGCAGGCATAGGTAGGCATAGCAGGCAGAGCAGGCATGGTAGGCCATAGGCAGGCAGGGCAGGCATAAGCAGGCATAGCAGGCATAGCAGGCATGGCAGGCATAGCAGGCATGGCAGGCATAGCAAGCTTAGTGGCTTGGTAGCTGTTGTGAAGGTCCAGCTTCTTTTTATACATCTTTACGGCTTTGGTTAGCTTTTTGTCTTTTGAGGACTTGGTGGGCAGACCGTCGGTCCTGGCGGTGATACCCACTGAGAACTCCCTCCTTTGGTGTAGTTCTCACACCCTCTGGGGGGTTTCCCCCTTCTTTTCCTTCCTCTCCTTTGTTTTGCAGAGTCTTAGCGGGTGTTGCTGATTCTGCGGTTGTTGATCGAGGCGAGGGAGTCGCGTGCTAGATCCCTACCCATGTTTTGGAGAGTAGCGGTACCCCTTCAGAGGAGAGCTTCAGTAGATTAGTTATTTTATTTCCTCTTTTGAGAGACTGATGTAGTGAGGATATGATTTGTATTGAGAGCCTGTACACTGATGTATTTATTGGAGATACCTTCCGGTAGAGCTATGAGTTTTGTGTCTGAGGATGTTGTTCTTTTATCCGTTTGGGAGGTGGACATTATTGTATTATCTTCAGTTGTACAGTGGTTGTTTTTAGTTATACAGCAGTTTTATCTTTTAGCTCTGATATCTCTTAGCTGTAGCACTTTTCTTGCAGGTAGGACGCTTCGCCTATGCGGAGTTTGGCATAGGTGGCGGATCTGTTGGCGAGCCCGGGTCGCAGTTTCGACCCCGGGGCGTGACAGATTAGAGTGGTATCAGAGCCTAGGTTGTAGGTCATGGTGGACTTAGAAACCCTAGGCTTATGGTTTGACCCTTGGTTGACTTTGTGAGAGTCGTGATTTTGCGAGAGTCCTGATTGAGTTTTATACCTCTCCCAAGGGACGGGAGGAGTGATTGGCATGTTTATTCTCCTAAGTAATTATGTTGGCTGCAGACGACATAATGCTGTGGAATGGGTGACATGCTTTAGACTTTCGCTGGATTGGGTCGAGTGTTGTTGTGTGCTGTTTTGTTGTTTCGTCGTGGCGAGCGGTGTCTCCCCGACGTTGGGTTTTGACCCGGGTGCATCCTGTCATGGCAGTTGAGCTTGAGCAGTTGGTTTTGGGCCGGATACCCGGATCGAGGTCAGAGAACCCCGGACCCAGATGACAGGATTGTCTGAGGCTTATCAGCGGCTGTGGGAGCAGCTGGTCTTGGTGACACAGTTGTCGGAGCACTGAGTAGCCCCCTCTGTGCCAATGTTTAGTGTCGAGGCACCGAGGTAGGGTGGATGGTTGACAGCTGGTGAGCTGTGGGACATGATCGACCTATTGAGCCATTTTTGGCAGATGAACCACCACGACTCGTAAGATTGAGTTTAGAGCCCTTGGAGGCAGAGTCGCGGCTGGTGGTGATGGAGTGATTAATTGAGAGCCTCCCTGTGCTTGTGAGTGTATGCAGTTGTTGAACTGCGCGCTCCAGATTTGAGGGACGAGGCGCATAGGATATATGAGACTGGGAGTGGATTGCGCCAGGACACCTTTCTGTTATTCAGTCCCTCCATTTTAGATTTAGACGCCTCGTTGGAGCAGGCACCGTGTACGGAGCGCGGCATTGCAGTTCCTTTGGACAGGGATCTGCCGCCAGGAGGTGAGTTCTGGATTTTGGCGCTTGGCGCCGGATGATGGAGGACAGATCGACCGGCAGAGGCACTTCTGATTTCCTTTCCAGGATGACGGGTTCCTGAGATGCCAGAGATCGAGTGGACCCCGATGGTAGCATCAGTATTTTACCAGAGTGGCGCAGCGATAGCGTGGATTTGTTATCTGCGGAGGACCTTATTCGTCGCCTCATTGTGGTCAGAGACAGAGGTCGTGCTTCCTAGTGTTAGCCCTGATTTTCAGGCAGATTGAGCGACAACCACTTGCATTGAGTGGATGAACCTGTGCCGCCCGGTTGGAGGGCGCCACGGTAGTGGATCGAGTTGTCGCAGGTGTGATTCCATCACAGCAGTCGGAGTTAGAGCATGTTGCATTCCTGCATGGACTAGAGGCAGATTTGTTACCACGTGCACTCGAGGTACAGGTTCCTGTTAAGTGCTGTGCGTGTGGAGAAGGTTTGTGGATCATGTCCAATGCAGCTGAGGCCGCGAGTTGTACCGGCAGGCTTATTGGTAATTGTGGCAGTTCGGTGTTTGACCATATGCTTGAGATTGTTGGGCACTATGCCACAGGATGTTCGACTGCGGCAAGAGAGGACTTTGATCTTCGGCAAGGCGGGCAATTGGAGGCAGGCTCGTTAGGGTTGTTAGAGCACTCTGGTTTTAGCGACAGGGTGAGAGATGCTTACGGCGGCACCGGGACTCAGGGATATCTCTGTTGCCCACGAGATTCCGGGTGTGATTTCACCTTAGTTGTTGGTAATGCCGCCGGTTAGGGAGGTAGAGATTGCGTTTGACGTGGTTCGGGGAACCGCGCCACCCTTGATAGCACCTCATTGGATATCGCCTGTAGAGCTGAGAGAGCTGATGGCGCGGTTGTAGGATCTGATGGATCGAGGGGTCTGCTTGACCTGATGCCACGCCGTTGGTACACGGTGGTGATGCCACGTCGTTGATGCACGACTGTGAGGGCCCTTTTATGGTTCGAGTGTAGACAGGTCCGGGTGGTACCTAGGACCTTTTGATGGAGTCATGCTCCGGCAGTTATAGTATGGTGTGAGTACCTACTTGGAATCAGATAGCCGAGGATCTTGCTTAGATGGCGTTCAGGACACGGTAGGGCATCACGAGCTCTTAGTGAGGCCAAGTGGATTGATTAATGCCCTGCCACTTTTATGATTTGAGGGAATTGTGCTCCAGCTGTACTTGATTGGATTGGTAACAAGATCCTCCGGGGATATTTGGATTTACTCCCAGAGCGAAGTGGAGCGCGAGGAGCACTTGTGGATGTGCTACCATGCCCGTGTGGATGAAGTGGTATGCCACGTTATTGAGGTACAAGTTGTAGCTCCAGAAGCATACCTTCTTGGGTCACGTTGTTCGAGCCGTAGGAGCGGCGGTGGAAATCCGGCCAATATGGATATCACTCGGGTTTTGGCCGAGATCGACAGTTATTGTCAAGGTAAGGAGCTTCTTGGACTGGGCAGTGCCAGGAGAGCTGGCTGGGGTTGAGCTTGATGATTCCACAGCTGGCGCTGTGTGGACTGTTGAGGCAGACGTGGCGTGTGGTTGTGTCCCTGAGGGTTCCTTTGGATGATAGACCGCGGCTGAGTAGTTCACTCGGATGGTCAAGATTCGGGAGTGACCGAGTGAGGACCCCTCCTTGTTAGGGCTCATTTCCTTATTGGTTAATCGTGTGGGTGTGCTTCGGGTTGCCTTGGTTGAGTTGACACAGGTTGTGGTTTGGTGTGTGTTGCACTGGCGGTTATCTGGTTTCCCCCAACTTTGTTGGAACCCCGGTTGTATTTCATGTTTCAGCTCAGGAGTGTTTTGTTTTTGGGATTCTTCGCCCGCGATTGACTTGTCTATTGAGATATGTGATTGTTGGGGTACGAGGAACGCCCGTTGCGGATTCTGGCTCGAGAGATGAGGGAATCGCGCAATCGGGCCATGCCGTACTGGGTATTGTTGTTATTGGGGAGTGATCACGGGGAGTGTGTGGTGTGTGGGGAGCTGGAGGCGTGATTGACGGATACCTACCCGTGGTATTTGTGACTCCTGGTGGATTTGAGCTAGTTTCGAGGACGAAACTTTTCTTAGTGGGGGAGGATGTGAGGACCTGGATCCCCACGACGAGATTACTGGATCATCTACAGCTCCCGGAGGCCTATGTGGCGTGTTGGTGGGATTTGTGCCCCAATTGGACATTAGTGTTGGGCTCAGTGTGTTATATGGATCACGTGGGTGATTAGCGGACTCCGTCGGAGTTCCAGAAGTGGTTTCGCGCGCCAAGGATATTTAAATTGGACTCAGTGCGAAGTTTGGACCAAGGATTACCTTTCCGGATGCCTTCGGCAAATTTTGGAGTTGGAATTTGGCGAAATGGACATCAAATTCGGATTCAGCGCGCGAAAACGGTTAAAACGGACTACCCACTTGTCATTTTTGAGCTTCGGGTACTGTTCACGCCGGAACAGTGTTTCCGGCGGCGGCGGCAGCGGCGGAGCGGCCGCAGGCAGCGCGGCGGACGGTGGCGCGGGCCGCCCGGTCCACGCGGCAGGCGTGCGCCGGGGGCGGGACGCGTGGCGGCTCGGGAGTGGGCCGGTCCGCGGGGCGCGGTCTACGGGGGAGTGCGGGGCGCACGGTGGACCGGGGGTGACACGTGGCATCACCCTAGAGGTGGGTTCACGGCGGATGGTCTACGCAGTTTTCGGGATGGCTCATGGTTTACGGTGCACCGGGCTTGGACACGTGGCAGGTTTGCATTGGTTCGGTCCACATGATTGCGTGCACCGGGTTCACTAGGCAGAGGCTTGACACGTGGCATTCTCCTATTGGTGGGGCTACTGTGCGCGGCAGGGTGGCAGGCGGCGGCGTCAGGCGGGCACGTGGGCGCGGCAGGCGGGCGTTGACCGGGTTGCGTGCCACGTGTCGTCGTCCGCGGGTGGCCACGTGGCGCGACGCGGGCGGCGGGTTCGGCTGTTGCCTGTTTGGCGGGCGACGTGGAGGCCCAGGAAGGTTTCGGGCTGCTACAGTGATCTTTCGGGCTGCTACAGTACGCGCCCGAAAGTTCCCAGCGCCCGGAAACGGGGACATGTTGGGTATTAAGTGATTTGTTTTTCCCAGCTTATATAGAGGCCGAGTTCTTTTGCAGAGAGCTTCTTCTCCGCGCGGAATTTCACTGTGCAACCTTCACAAGAAATCTTCCTCTCCCAGTGGCGATTCCATCTGCAGATTTCCAGATTTTTCAGCGGCACGCATCCCGAGGTTACCATTTTTACGGCGCGGCGCGACGCTCGTTCGTTTGTGTTCTTCTTCGTCGCATTTCGGTGCGAGGACTCCCCCGGCTTACTCCGACCTCCGAATGAGGCGATTCTTGCGCCGTTGGCTTCACGACTGGTAGGGCTATGTTTCCCACGTTTACTGGTTTTTCCCATTCCGAGTTTTTCATGGGTCTTTCGGATCATCTTGTAACCCCTTTTTCTGGGCGGAGTTTTGGGACAGCGGTGCGGTATTTTGGCGATATCTTCGCGCACAGGCATCGGATTGGGGCGATTCAAGAGGCGATTTGCATCTACACATCACGAGGAATATGCCCAAATTTTCTTGGAATTTTCTGAATATTTCTCGAAGGTGAAGATTATCTGTGAACAGTAATTGTTGCTACAGTTTTTGAGTGTAGTTTGATTCGGGGTGGTTCCCTTGTCCGAATTGTTTCTCAGTGTAGGAAGCTCGGAATTGGACGTGCAGGTACTCGTTTCGAAGGTATCGACGCGAGGATTACTGTGGTATTTTTATTGGATTTTTCTGGGCACTTGCAGCAGGTGAAATATGCGCGGCTTTGGGACTGATTTTCAGATTGTGTATGTTTGGTTGATTTTGGAATAAAAGTGTAATGTTAAGCCTTATTGTTGTACTCAGGGGTGTTTTCAGCTGTTTGGAGCCAAGGCTTGCGCGAATTGTACCGAGGGTGTTTTGTTGGCAAATTTTGGACCGCGGGCGTCTACCCACTTCACCGACTTCAGGTTTGCCTTGGGTTAAGCGCTTCAGGTGGGTAAGCTTAATTTAGTAACTGTATAAGATTTTTATATCATGGTGAATGTAAGTGCACATGTGGGGTTATCATCCCTCTATGATTGATAACAGGCGTATTTGATGTACAACCGATATGAGCGAGAGGTAAGCAAGGAATGGCTCACTTGGGTGAGAATGGTATACCATAGCAGGAATGTTTTAGCATGCTTTACTAATTTATGCTTTACCCACTTTTATTATTTCTGAGAACAAAGCATGCGTGCATGGACATGTAGTTAGGCCATCTTTTACCGCTGCACTACTTTTGGAACTTGACTTAGGAGAAACCATGTTATCCTTTTCTCCTTCTTTGTTAGTCAGGTGGTCTGTGTTGCTCAGGTTCGAGCAGGGGCTCTGGGTAGTGTAGTCGGGACTTGGTGTCTGGGACAGGTTGGATTAGTTGTGGGGCTTTGCGGCAACCGCGGATATTGGGCGGTTGACCGGACATTTATTTATGCACCAGATTGGGTATCCGATTTCTCTAGTGGATGGGTTTTCCCACTTTGATCAGAGTCATGATCCAGTCCTGCTGATTATGATACTTTTGTTACTGAGATACTTTACTCGTGTGGGTCGCTCCCCTCGAGTGCCACTCCGGAGTGCGCGGCAGACAGACTTTGAGTCCTTGAGACTCCTTTGCTTCGGTGTTATGCGTAGGCTGGCATACCCGTCGCGGCAGGCAGAGCAGGCAGTACCAGTGTCTACTGGTGGCATTAGATTGGGCTTATTACAGGCTTTTGTTTTTTTTGTTGCGCTCGTGTCAGGGGGACCGAGTGGAGTTTAGTGGCGGTGTTTGGACCAGTGCTAGTGTTGTTGGGAACCGTTTGGGGGTACAGTGGTCCCTAGGTCATTGTGGGTTGTTGACCGTTATAGGCAGGCATGGCAGGCATAGTAGACATAGGCAGGCATAGTAGACATAGGCAGGCAGGGCAGGCATAGGCAGGCAGAGCAGGCATGGCAAGCATGGCAGGCAGGCAGGCATGGCAGGCATAGTAGGCATTGGCAGGCATAGGTAGGCATAGGCAGGCAGAGCAGGCATGGCAAGCATGGCAGGCAGGCAGGCATGGCAGGCATAGTAGGCATTGGCAGGCATAGGTAGGCATAGGCAGGCAGAGCGGGCATAGTAGGCATAGGCAGGCAGGGCAGGCATAGGCAGGCAGAGCAGGCATGGTAGGCATAGGCAGGCAGGGCAGGCATAGGCAGGCAGGGCAGGCATGGCAGGCATGGCAGGCATGGCAGGCATAGGCAGGCATAGCAGGCATAAGCAGGCATAGGCAGGCATAGCAGGCATGGCAGGCATAGCAGGCATGGCAGGCATAGCAAGCTTAGTGGCTTGGTAGCTGTTGTGAAGGTCCAGCTTCTTTTTATACATCTTTACGGCTTTGGTTAGCTTTTTGTCTTTTGAGGACTTGGTGGGCAGACCGTCGGTCCTGGCGGTGATACCCACTGAGAACTCCCTCCTTTGGTGTAGTTCTCACACCCTCTGGGGGGTTTCCCCCTTCTTTTTCCTTCCTCTCCTTTGTTTTGCAGAGTCTTAGCGGGTGTTGCTGATTCTGCGGTTGTTGATCGAGGCGAGGGAGTCGCGTGCTAGATCCCTACCCATGTTTTGGAGAGTAGCGGTACCCCTTCAGAGGAGAGCTTCAGTAGATTAGTTATTTTATTTCCTCTTTTGAGAGACTGATGTAGTGAGGATATGATTTGTATTGAGAGCCTGTACACTGATGTATTTATTGGAGATACCTTCCGGTAGAGCTATGAGTTTTGTGTCTGAGGATGTTGTTCTTTTATCCGTTTGGGAGGTGGACATTATTGTATTATCTTCAGTTGTACAGTGGTTGTTTTTAGTTATACAGCAGTTTTATCTTTTAGCTCTGATATCTCTTAGCTGTAGCACTTTTCTTGCAGGTAGGACGCTTCGCCTATGCGGAGTTTGGCATAGGTGGCGGATCTGTTGGCGAGCCCGGGTCGCAGTTTCGACCCCGGGGCGTGACAGATTAGAGTGGTATCAGAGCCTAGGTTGTAGGTCATGGTGGACTTAGAAACCCTAGGCTTATGGTTTGACCCTTGGTTGACTTTGTGAGAGTCGTGATTTTGCGAGAGTCCTGATTGAGTTTTATACCTCTCCCAAGGGACGGGAGGAGTGATTGGCATGTTTATTCTCCTAAGTAATTATGTTGGCTGCAGACGACATAATGCTGTGGAATGGGTGACATGCTTTAGACTTTCGCTGGATTGGGTCGAGTGTTGTTGTGTGCTGTTTTGTTGTTTCGTCGTGGCGAGCGGTGTCTCCCCGACGTTGGGTTTTGACCCGGGTGCATCCTGTCATGGCAGTTGAGCTTGAGCAGTTGGTTTTGGGCCGGATACCCGGATCGAGGTCAGAGAACCCCGGACCCAGATGACAGGATTGTCTGAGGCTTATCAGCGGCTGTGGGAGCAGCTGGTCTTGGTGACACAGTTGTCGGAGCACTGAGTAGCCCCCTCTGTGCCAATGTTTAGTGTCGAGGCACCGAGGTAGGGTGGATGGTTGACAGCTGGTGAGCTGTGGGACATGATCGACCTATTGAGCCATTTTTGGCAGATGAACCACCACGACTCGTAAGATTGAGTTTAGAGCCCTTGGAGGCAGAGTCGCGGCTGGTGGTGATGGAGTGATTAATTGAGAGCCTCCCTGTGCTTGTGAGTGTATGCAGTTGTTGAACTGCGCGCTCCTGATTTGAGGGACGAGGCGCATAGGATATATGAGACTGGGAGTGGATTGCGCCAGGACACCTTTCTGTTATTCAGTCCCTCCATTTTAGATTTAGACGCCTCGTTGGAGCAGGCACCGTGTACGGAGCGCGGCATTGCAGTTCCTTTGGACAGGGATCTGCCGCCAGGAGGTGAGTTCTGGATTTTGGCGCTTGGCGCCGGATGATGGAGGACAGATCGACCGGCAGAGGCACTTCTGATTTCCTTTCCAGGATGACGGGTTCCTGAGATGCCAGAGATCGAGTGGACCCCGATGGTAGCATCAGTATTTTACCAGAGTGGCGCAGCGATAGCGTGGATTTGTTATCTGCGGAGGACCTTATTCGTCGCCTCATTGTGGTCAGAGACAGAGGTCGTGCTTCCTAGTGTTAGCCCTGATTTTCAGGCAGATTGAGCGACAACCACTTGCATTGAGTGGATGAACCTGTGCCGCCCGGTTGGAGGGCGCCACGGTAGGGGATCGAGTTGTCGCAGGTGTGATTCCATCACAGCAGTCGGAGTTAGAGCATGTTGCATTCCTGCATGGACTAGAGGCAGATTTGTTACCACGTGCACTCGAGGTACAGGTTCCTGTTAAGTGCTGTGCGTGTGGAGAAGGTTTGTGGATCATGTCCAATGCAGCTGAGGCCGCGAGTTGTACCGGCAGGCTTATTGGTAATTGTGGCAGTTCGGTGTTTGACCATATGCTTGAGATTGTTGGGCACTATGCCACAGGATGTTCGACTGCGGCAAGAGAGGACTTTGATCTTCGGCAAGGCGGGCAATTGGAGGCAGGCTCGTTAGGGTTGTTAGAGCACTCTGGTTTTAGCGACAGGGTGAGAGATGCTTACGGCGGCACCGGGACTCAGGGATATCTCTGTTGCCCACGAGATTCCGGGTGTGATTTCACCTTAGTTGTTGGTAATGCCGCCGGTTAGGGAGGTAGAGATTGCGTTTGACGTGGTTCGGGGAACCGCGCCACCCTTGATAGCACCTCATTGGATATCGCCTGTAGAGCTGAGAGAGCTGATGGCGCGGTTGTAGGATCTGATGGATCGAGGGGTCTGCTTGACCTGATGCCACGCCGTTGGTACACGGTGGTGATGCCACGTCGTTGATGCACGACTGTGAGGGCCCTTTTATGGTTCGAGTGTAGACAGGGTCCGGGTGGTACCTAGGACCTTTTGATGGAGTCATGCTCCGGCAGTTATAGTATGGTGTGAGTACCTACTTGGAATCAGATAGCCGAGGATCTTGCTTAGATGGCGTTCAGGACACGGTAGGGCATCACGAGCTCTTAGTGAGGCCAAGTGGATTGATTAATGCCCTGCCACTTTTATGATTTGAGGGAATTGTGCTCCAGCTGTACTTGATTGGATTGGTAACAAGATCCTCCGGGGATATTTGGATTTACTCCCAGAGCGAAGTGGAGCGCGAGGAGCACTTGTGGATGTGCTACCATGCCCGTGTGGATGAAGTGGTATGCCACGTTATTGAGGTACAAGTTGTAGCTCCAGAAGCATACCTTCTTGGGTCACGTTGTTCGAGCCGTAGGAGCGGCGGTGGAAATCCGGCCAATATGGATATCACTCGGGTTTTGGCCGAGATCGACAGTTATTGTCAAGGTAAGGAGCTTCTTGGACTGGGCAGTGCCAGGAGAGCTGGCTGGGGTTGAGCTTGATGATTCCACAGCTGGCGCTGTGTGGACTGTTGAGGCAGACGTGGCGTGTGGTTGTGTCCCTGAGGGTTCCTTTGGATGATAGACCGCGGCTGAGTAGTTCACTCGGATGGTCAAGATTCGGGAGTGACCGAGTGAGGACCCCTCCTTGTTAGGGCTCATTTCCTTATTGGTTAATCGTGTGGGTGTGCTTCGGGTTGCCTTGGTTGAGTTGACACAGGTTGTGGTTTGGTGTGTGTTGCACTGGCGGTTATCTGGTTTCCCCCAACTTTGTTGGAACCCCGGTTGTATTTCATGTTTCAGCTCAGGAGTGTTTTGTTTTTGGGATTCTTCGCCCGCGATTGACTTGTCTATTGAGATATGTGATTGTTGGGGTACGAGGAACGCCCGTTGCGGATTCTGGCTCGAGAGATGAGGGAATCGCGCAATCGGGCCATGCCGTACTGGGTATTGTTGTTATTGGGGAGTGATCACGGGGAGTGTGTGGTGTGTGGGGAGCTGGAGGCGTGATTGACGGATACCTACCCGTGGTATTTGTGACTCCTGGTGGATTTGAGCTAGTTTCGAGGACGAAACTTTTCTTAGTGGGGGAGGATGTGAGGACCTGGATCCCCACGACGAGATTACTGGATCATCTACAGCTCCCGGAGGCCTATGTGGCGTGTTGGTGGGATTTGTGCCCCAATTGGACATTAGTGTTGGGCTCAGTGTGTTATATGGATCACGTGGGTGATTAGCGGACTCCGTCGGAGTTCCAGAAGTGGTTTCGCGCGCCAAGGATATTTAAATTGGACTCAGTGCGAAGTTTGGACCAAGGATTACCTTTCCGGATGCCTTCGGCAAATTTTGGAGTTGGAATTTGGCGAAATGGACATCAAATTCGGATTCAGCGCGCGAAAACGGTTAAAACGGACTACCCACTTGTCATTTTTGAGCTTCGGGTACTGTTCACGCCGGAACAGTGTTTCCGGCGGCGGCGGCAGCGGCGGAGCGGCCGCGGGCAGCGCGGCGGACGGTGGCGCGGGCCGCCCGGTCCACGCGGCAGGCGTGCGCCGGGGGCGGGACGCGTGGCGGCTCGGGAGTGGGCCGGTCCGCGGGGCGCGGTCTACGGGGGAGTGCGGGGCGCACGGTGGACCGGGGGTGACACGTGGCATCACCCTAGAGGTGGGTTCACGGCGGATGGTCTACGCAGTTTTCGGGATGGCTCATGGTTTACGGTGCACCGGGCTTGGACACGTGGCAGGTTTGCATTGGTTCGGTCCACATGATTGCGTGCACCGGGTTCACTAGGCAGAGGCTTGACACGTGGCATTCTCCTATTGGTGGGGCTACTGTGCGCGGCAGGGTGGCAGGCGGCGGCGTCAGGCGGGCACGTGGGCGCGGCAGGCGGGCGTTGACCGGGTTGCGTGCCACGTGTCGTCGTCCGCGGGTGGCCACGTGGCGCGACGCGTGCGGCGGGTTCGGCTGTTGCCTGTTTGGCGGGCGACGTGGAGGCCCAGGAAGGTTTCGGGCTGCTACAGTGATCTTTCGGGCTGCTACAGTACGCGCCCGAAAGTTCCCAGCGCCCGGAAACGGGGACATGTTGGGTATTAAGTGATTTGTTTTTCCCAGCTTATATAGAGGCCGAGTTCTTTTGCAGAGAGCTTCTTCTCCGCGCGGAATTTCACTGTGCAACCTTCACAAGAAATCTTCCTCTCCCAGTGGCGATTCCATCTGCAGATTTCCAGATTTTTCAGCGGCACGCATCCCGAGGTTACCATTTTTACGGCGCGGCGCGACGCTCGTTCGTTTGTGTTCTTCTTCGTCGCATTTCGGTGCGAGGACTCCCCCGGCTTACTCCGACCTCCGAATGAGGCGATTCTTGCGCCGTTGGCTTCACGACTGGTAGGGCTATGTTTCCCACGTTTACTGGTTTTTCCCATTCCGAGTTTTTCATGGGTCTTTCGGATCATCTTGTAACCCCTTTTTCTGGGCGGAGTTTTGGGACAGCGGTGCGGTATTTTGGCGATATCTTCGCGCACAGGCATCGGATTGGGGCGATTCAAGAGGCGATTTGCATCTACACATCACGAGGAATATGCCCAAATTTTCTTGGAATTTTCTGAATATTTCTCGAAGGTGAAGATTATCTGTGAACAGTAATTGTTGCTACAGTTTTTGAGTGTAGTTTGATTCGGGGTGGTTCCCTTGTCCGAATTGTTTCTCAGTGTAGGAAGCTCGGAATTGGACGTGCAGGTACTCGTTTCGAAGGTATCGACGCGAGGATTACTGTGGTATTTTTATTGGATTTTTCTGGGCACTTGCAGCAGGTGAAATATGCGCGGCTTTGGGACTGATTTTCAGATTGTGTATGTTTGGTTGATTTTGGAATAAAAGTGTAATGTTAAGCCTTATTGTTGTACTCAGGGGTGTTTTCAGCTGTTTGGAGCCAAGGCTTGCGCGAATTGTACCGAGGGTGTTTTGTTGGCAAATTTTGGACCGCGGGCGTCTACCCACTTCACCGACTTCAGGTTTGCCTTGGGTTAAGCGCTTCAGGTGGGTAAGCTTAATTTAGTAACTGTATAAGATTTTTATATCATGGTGAATGTAAGTGCACATGTGGGGTTATCATCCCTCTATGATTGATAACAGGCGTATTTGATGTACAACCGATATGAGCGAGAGGTAAGCAAGGAATGGCTCACTTGGGTGAGAATGGTATACCATAGCAGGAATGTTTTAGCATGCTTTACTAATTTATGCTTTACCCACTTTTATTATTTCTGAGAACAAAGCATGCGTGCATGGACATGTAGTTAGGCCATCTTTTACCGCTGCACTACTTTTGGAACTTGACTTAGGAGAAACCATGTTATCCTTTTCTCCTTCTTTGTTAGTCAGGTGGTCTGTGTTGCTCAGGTTCGAGCAGGGGCTCTGGGTAGTGTAGTCGGGACTTGGTGTCTGGGACAGGTTGGATTAGTTGTGGGGCTTTGCGGCAACCGCGGATATTGGGCGGTTGACCGGACATTTATTTATGCACCAGATTGGGTGTCCGATTTCTCTAGTGGATGGGTTTTCCCACTTTGATCAGAGTCATGATCCAGTCCTGCTGATTATGATACTTTTGTTACTGAGATACTTTACTCGTGTGGGTCGCTCCCCTCGAGTGCCACTCCGGAGTGCGCGGCAGACAGACTTTGAGTCCTTGAGACTCCTTTGCTTCGGTGTTATGCGTAGGCTGGCATACCCGTCGCGGCAGGCAGAGCAGGCAGTACCAGTGTCTACTGGTGGCATTAGATTGGGCTTATTACAGGCTTTTGTTTTGTTTTGTTGCGCTCGTGTCAGGGGGACCGAGTGGAGTTTAGTGGCGGTGGTTGGACCAGTGCTAGTGTTGTTAGGAACCGTTTGGGGGTACTGTGGTCCCTAGGTCATTGTGGGTTGTTGACCGTTATAGGCAGGCATGGCAGGCATAGTAGACATAGGCAGGCATAGTAGACATAGGCAGGCAGGGCAGGCATAGGCAGGCAGAGCAGGCATGGCAAGCATGGCAGGCAGGCAGGCATGGCAGGCATAGTAGGCATTGGCAGGCATAGGTAGGCATAGGCAGGCAGAGCAGGCATGGCAAGCATGGCAGGCAGGCAGGCATGGCAGGCATAGTAGGCATTGGCAGGCATAGGTAGGCATAGGCAGGCAGAGCGAGCATAGTAGGCATAGGCAGGCAGGGCAGGCATAGGCAGGCAGAGCAGGCATGGTAGGCATAGGCAGGCAGGGCAGGCATAGGCAGGCAGGGCAGGCATGGCAGGCATGGCAGGCATGGCAGGCATAGGCAGGCATAGCAGGCATAAGCAGGCATAGGCAGGCATAGCAGGCATGGCAGGCATAGCAGGCATGGCAGGCATAGCAAGCTTAGTGGCTTGGTAGCTGTTGTGAAGGTCCAGCTTCTTTTTATACATCTTTACGGCTTTGGTTAGCTTTTTGTCTTTTGAGGACTTGGTGGGCAGACCGTCGGTCCTGGCGGTGATACCCACTGAGAACTCCCTCCTTTGGTGTAGTTCTCACACCCTCTGGGGGGTTTCCCCCTTCTTTTTCCTTCCTCTCCTTTGTTTTGCAGAGTCTTAGCGGGTGTTGCTGATTCTGCGGTTGTTGATCGAGGCGAGGGAGTCGCGTGCTAGATCCCTACCCATGTTTTGGAGAGTAGCGGTACCCCTTCAGAGGAGAGCTTCAGTAGATTAGTTATTTTATTTCCTCTTTTGTGAGACTGATGTAGTGAGGATATGATTTGTATTGAGAGCCTGTACACTGATGTATTTATTGGAGATACCTTCCGGTAGAGCTATGAGTTTTGTGTCTGAGGATGTTGTTCTTTTATCCGTTTGGGAGGTGGACATTATTGTATTATCTTCAGTTGTACAGTGGTTGTTTTTAGTTATACAGCAGTTTTACCTTTTAGCTCTGATATCTCTTAGCTGTAGCACTTTTCTTGCAGGTAGGACGCTTCGCCTATGCGGAGTTTGGCATAGGTGGCGGATCTGTTGGCGAGCCCGGGTCGCAGTTTCGACCCCGGGGCGTGACAATGAATCCGTGTCTTCTTCCTTTGTTGTTTTCAAAGCATAACCAGAAGACTTAGAAGAGGATGCCTTTCCCGAAGAATAGTTAGTAGTAAATGCCATTTCATAAGTTTGTAATGAACCAACTAGTTCTTCTACACGCATTTCGCTCGGGTGTTTAATAGTTTCAATGGCTGTAACCTTTGGGCGAAATCGTTCAGGAAGAGTTCTTAAGATCTTTCTTACAACCTTAAATTCTGGAATCTTCTCTCCCAGGTTAGCACATGAGTTTACGATGTCTTGCAATCGTGTATAGTAGTCCGTGAATGTGATGATCCAGGTTTCCATGCACTGTTTTCCCGTGAATCCAAGTGTGAAACACCTAATGATGGTGTTTGATCCACAGTGTGTCAAAGGGACAGCACAGGTGGGTCCGTGGCAGTATTTATTGTTAGTTTGGCCTTCGGCGGGGTTTGCCGAATTTTAGAAAAGTTTCTAGGCCAAACGGATGGCGTATTTGGATCCAGCGCGGAAAAACGCTTGAAAACGGCTATTTATTTGCCGGATTTGGAGTCCGGATGCCCAAAAACGGACTCCCGGAAGTTTCTAATGTCTCCTGGTGCATGGGGGAAGGCCGTGGACCGCCGGATGCCACGTGGCGGGCCCTCATTGGCCGGCCCGCAGCGCCCGGTGCATGGAACGGCGCGGCGGGGTGCACGGACCCGGCGCACAGACACGTGGCGCATGGCTACTGGCGGGCTCTCGGGACTCGGCGCAGGGGACAACGTCTGCGGCCGGTCAGGCGGCGCCTGCCCGCGCGCCTGACCGCACAGTGCGTGGGACGCGCGTCGCCTCGCCATTGGCGACCGCCTGCGGGGTTGACCGCGCGGTCGGGACGCGCGTCGGCCGCTGGCGCGCCCCGCACGGCTGTTCGCTGTGCGGGATGCGCGCCGATCTCCTGTGGGGACGCGCGTCGCGTTCTGATTGGTTCCGCCCGGTCGGACGGGACGCGTCCGACCCGCCCTGGCGGATCCGGGCCCAAACTTGGCCCGAATCCAATAACTTGGGTTTTTCTCCTTTTTAATTCTTTTAAGGGCATTGGAAGCCCGATTTCTCCCTTTCTGTTTGGAATCACTCCGAGCTCCCTCTTAGACATTTCTTCCTCTCCCAATCCTTCATCCACTGTAGTAATCTCAAGAATTTTAAAGGCTCGGATCCCAAGGTTTGCATTTATCCGGCGCGGCGCGATGATCGTTCTACGGCTACCAGATTCGTCGCATTTCGGTGTTCTAGCTCCCCCGGCTCACCCCGACATCCTGTTTTTACGATTTTTGCGCCGTCGGATTCTAGACAGGTAGGGCTTCACTTCCTCTTTTATGAGTTTCTCTTGATTCAGAAGTTTTGATGGTGATTCTGTGGCTTCTTTCTGACCCTTTTTCCGTCGCGGAGTTTTGGGACAGCACCATCTCGTTTTGGCGATAACTTCGCGCTCGAGCATCGAAACAGGGCGACTCAAAAGGGGATTTGCATCTACGCGTCGCGAGGAATCTCCTGGAATTTTCGTGGATTTTTGTGGAATTTCCCTGAAGGTGAGGAATCCCTTTTTACAGAATTTTATATCGCTGTTTTGGGATGAATGTATTGTTTGAGGTGGTCCTCTTGTCGATTTTCGTTCTCAGCACAGAAAAATCGTGGGAAAACGTGCAGGTACTTGTTTCGACCGGATCGTCGCGTAGATCGCAGTGTATATTTTTCTGGGAATTTTGTGGGCACGTGTCGTAGGTAAAAATGGCTGAACAGTAAATCTGAATTTGGGAGACAGATTTTGGGTTAAACTTGAATTGTAATTTGTGTGTGTTCTTTGGGATCTTTGGCACAGTGTTGCGGGGTTTTTCCGGAGCGAGCGCGGACTTAGCCTTTGAGGACCGGATTTAGCGCTCGAGGTGGGTACCGTTGTTTACCTCCTACTTATGATGTCCCCACTAGGCCTATTGGAGTGCTTCACTATTATGTTGCTAAATGAACCGGAATAAGTTAAAATGGCATTTTGGTTGAGAATTGGACTTATTGCTTGGGCTACATCTTAAAATGGACTAAGTATTAATGAATGGATGATTCTTATATTAATATGTCGTTTAAACCTCACGGGGGGGGGGGGGGGGGAGTTTTGCTATAAAGGACTATCTTACTCGTACACTTTGGGACCTCTTATGCTTATGTGATAAATGGATATGAGATAACTTAGCAAATGAAAGTTTAACTAGTGGCATACCTCTCTATTGGGAAAGATAATAATATTTAAACCCTGTTTTTAAATAAAGGACTTTGCATGCTTAAATGGACATCTAGTTAGGCCACCTTTTTCTGCTACACTATCATGCTGGAATTGACTTAGGAAAAACCATGCTTTTCTCTTCTTTTATTTATATTCGGGGGATAGTGCGCTCGGGTTCGAGCAGGGACTGGGATAGTGTAGTCAGACAGTTGTGGGCTTTGGGACAGGCAGGCTGTGAGGGCCGGGCATTGCGGCAACCGCGGATCTTTGGCGGTTGACCGGACAGTGGTTATTGCATCAGATTGGGATAGGGGATTTGGATTTCTTTTAGTGGATGGGTTTTCCACCGTGATCAGAGTCATGATCCAGTCCTGCTGATTTGGTACTTGTTACCTAGGCATTATACTCGTGTGGGTCGCTCCCCTCGAGTGCCACTCCGGAGTGTGCGTTTTTACAGGCTTCGAGTCTTCGAGACTCCCTTTTCCTATCGGTGTTATGCGTAGGCTGGCATACCCGATTTGGCAGGCAGAGCAGGCAGTACCAGTGCTTACTGGTGTATCGATTGGGTCTAGACAGGCAGGCGTTGACATTCTGATGCATACATATAGCTAATCTATCAGTTAGCTCATTAGAGGCATGTAGTGGTAGCTCTATTCATCATCAGCAGTTTTAATTACAGCTTACCACCTTTGTTCATCTTTTCTGCCTCTTATAGTCCTAGTGGGCACATTTGTGTTGAGGTCTACCCACTAGGAGGAGGCTACTGTTTTATAGTAGTTCTCACTCCCCACTGCTTTTCTTCTTCTCTTCCCCTTTGTTTTGCAGAGTCGTCTGCGGCTGTTGCAGGACCCTCCACTGCGGACCGAGGTAAGAGGATCGCGGACTAGATAGCGGTCCACCCAGGCACCAGTTCTATTATTAGATGTACCCCGATACTCTCAGATACTCTACTTTTCATTTCTTTTTGGGTCTGGCTTCGGCCAGCTGGTTGTATTTGATTAGTGAGCTGGGAGAGACATATGTATTATTGAGAGTTACTTTCTGCACTTTACTTTTCTGCTTTATCTGAGATGTATTAGTTACTGTTTAGCTCTGTTTATGCTCTTTTATTATATCATCTATATTTGAGCAGGTTACCAGCGCTTCGTATACACGGGAAATTCTGTGTATACGGCGGATCTGTAGACGGGCCCGGGTTCTGGTTTACACCCGGGGCGTGACAGATTAAGTTGGTATCAGAGCTTAGGGATAGGTCAATTGGGACTTAGGAAACCCTAGGCTTTTGGCAGACCCTAGGAAGGCAGGGCGTGAGTGACGTGACATTATGCGAAAGTCGGCAATTTGGTCATATATTATTTTGACTCTTCCAGGGAGTGAAGAGGAATTGGCATGTCCTGTTTCTGGCGAACTATTATGTTGGCTGCAGACAACATAAGGTTACAGAAATAGGAGGATGCCTTTGACTTTCGCTAGATTGGGTCGTGTGTGGTTTCGGTACTGATCTGTGGTTTCTTGTGTGGCAGGATGCCTCCCAGGCGGCGGATTCCTACCCGAGGTACCCCTACACCCCCGGAGGGGCCGGAGCAGTCCGGACCTTCAGAGATTGCTGAGTTGAGGGCCATGGTGGCCCAGCTGGCGGAGGGTCACCGCCGGCAGGAGCAGAGGTTCGAGCAGCTGCTTGCTCAGGTTGGGGCCCCTCCCCCTACTACTACTGAGGCCCCCGCACCACCTGTTGTACCACCGACTATACCGCTTGTGCCTACGGCACCATCTTCGAGCAGCGGGGCCCCGGGAGCGATCCGACCTTTGGCTCCCGAGGAGGAGCAGGAGTTTACTGATAAACTCACCCATTTCTGCAAGCGGGGACCGCCTAGATTCTCGGGGCGGAGCACTCACCCTTGGGAGGTTGGGACGTGGCTTTCAGCAATGGAGAAGTTGTTCCGAGACTTCTTCATCGATCAGAAGTACCGGGTACACATGGCTGTGCATTGTCTGGATGGAGATGCGGACACGTGGTGGCGTCGGGTGGAGCCCCTGGAGTTTCAGATCACCCGGCAGCTACCTTGGGCAGAGTTCAAGAGGATGGTCCTGGACACTTACTTTTCCACCAGCGTGAAGAAAAAGGTAGAGGATGACCTGAAGAATCTCCAGCAGGGCGACCGGTCGGCATGGGACTACTTTCAGGAGTTTTCGCGACTGCTCAGCTGCGTTCCCTACGTCGCGAGGGATGGACCACATCAGGTGGAGCTCTTCGAGTCGGGCCTGCGCCCGGAGCTCTATACCTTGGTGCATGCACAGAGATTACAGACCCTGGAGGAGGCGGCCGAGCATGCACAGTGGATCGAGAGAGGAGACCACGTTGTCGCCAGACGTGGGGGCCTGGCCGCTCAGGGATCGGACAGGAAGCGGCCAGCGCAGGATGATGGGGGACAGGCCAGCTCCTGGAGGCCGCCCCGACCCCCGCCGCCTCAGTTCTCAGGCCGCGGGCGTTCGGAGCGGCGAGGGCATGGTGGATCTCAGAGGCCCCCACAGCACCAGCAGCAGCACTCACGACAGCAGCAGCATTCTCAGCAGCAGAGGTCGCAGTCCCGGCACCAGGGATCTCAGCGGCAGAGGCAGCAGCAGCAGGGGAGGCAGCCCCAGACCCCAGCCAGGTGCATTTTCTGCCAGGGACAGCACTCTCCTGATACTTGTGACCAGAGGTTTGGCCGCTGTTACCGGTGCGGACAGTCGGGCCACGTTCGAGCTACTTGCCCTTATGCGCCAGCACCGGCTCCTTCCTCAGCATCAGCCCCACCGGCGCCCCAGCAGCGGTCCTATGCTCCAGCGAGCAGGGCCCCTTCTTCCCACCCGGCAGATCACCGACCACCGGCACAGAGCGGGCGGGTTTATGCCGCCCAGGTTGCGGACTCCCTAGCAGCCGACCACGTGGTGGCAGGTATCGTTTTACTTTCTGGCAGTAGAGCTCGCACCTTATTTGATACCGGGGCATCACATTCTTTCATCAGTAGAGCATTTGCATCATCTCATGGACTAGAGTTAGGTCGGTTGCCACGTGCGTTAGAGGTACGGGTTCCGGAGCATACTTTACTTGTAGAGGAGTGTTGTTGGTCTTGGCCTGTACAGATCGAGCCGTGGATCTTGCCAGCGGACCTGATGGTCCTGAGTCAGCTGCGAGACTTTGATATGGTACTTGGGATGGACTGGCTGACTCGCTATTATGCGACTATTGATTGTGCCGCGAGGACGGTGACTTTTAGCGAGCCAGGCCAGGAGGTGATTGTGTACAGAGGATGCCAGAGTACCTTCTTCGCCGCGATAGTTTCGACTTCTCGTGCGAGGCAGATGATGCGCAGTGGATGCGTGGCCTTTTTGGCCAGTGTGGTTGAGGGGCCGGCGGCGGCACCGGGACTCGCGGATATCCCTATAGTCCACGAGTTCCCGGATGTTTTCCCACCAGAGCTGACTAGTATGCCGCCGGATAGGGAGATCGAGTTTTTGATTGACGTAGTCCCAGGAACTGCGCCAATCTCTAAGGCCCCTTACCGAATGGCACCGGCGGAGCTGCGGGAGTTGAAGGCGCAACTCCAGGATTTATTGGATAAGGGTTTTGTGAGGCCGAGTGTATCACCTTGGGGAGTGTAGAGTTATTAATCCCAAAGGATCTAAATAGGTACTATCAAACAACTAGAGGGGGGGGTGAATAGGTGTAATACTTAAAAACTCAATCTCAGTGCAAAATAAAAACCAATGCGGAAAATAAAAACAGCACACCGAGATTTACGTGGAAACTCCAATCCAGGAGAAAAACCACGGGACCAACACGCAATAACAATCCACTAAGAATAGAAGAATAACAAGGTAATTACCGACTCCACGGACTCAACCCCTCCTTCAGCTTCTTCGGACCTTGCGCTGACCGGTTGGATATCCGCGCAATAACAATCCCTAAGAAAAGAAGAATAACAAGGTGATTACCGTCTCCACGGATTTAACCCCTCCTTCAATTTCTTGGACCTCGCGCTCCACCGATTTTGCACGTCCACTGCTCACGTTCGAATCCACGAACGCACGCTTCGAATCCACGAAACGCCTTTAGCACACCGAATCCACGATGCCACGTCGAATCCACGACGCAAACTCAGTCGATAAGAATATTGACTTCGATGGTGATCCTTTGCTTAGATTATCAATGAAGATCCATGGGAAAAATCTCTAAGCAAAGATTAGATCAATTCGACAAAAGATAGATCTTGGAAGAACCGTCGAATTGACCTAAAAGAGGCTATAAAGAAGAACAAAGAAAACCTAGCCTCTAGGGTTGCTCTCAAGTGTTTTATAAATTAATCGGTAGAGAACCCACATTTTTGAGAAACCCTAAATGTCTATTTATAGTTTAGAAACCTTTGGAAAGAGATAAGAATCAAAAACATACCTTATCTGGAAATTTTCAGGATGGCGATCCGGATCGGATTTACTGCGATCCGGATCGTCGTAACGAGATTGACGATTCCAGAAATACCATGGTTCGGGATCCGGATCGCATTGCCCGATCCGGATCGTTCATACAAATCAGAAAACTTAACATTCGGGATCCGGATCGGAAATTGCATGGATCCGGATCGAAGTCTTGTATGAAGCAACAACCTTCGGGATCCGGATCGTTGGCTCTGATCCGGATCCTGAACATGTCCGAACACCAATTTTTGATTATTATGCAATTAAAAGTTCATCCAAGTGTTTCTACACTATAAGAAAGTATTCGGATCACCATAATTATTTAGTTAAACATACCTGATCCTCTTGAATACTTTCTTCTTGAGATTGATGTAACTGATCCACAATTCTTCAACTTCAATCTTCAAGACTCAAGACACTGAGTGTCAACTTGAGCTCTTGTTGAATCTTTTCTAAGTCTTTGATTGCTGATTGACAATTTGATCCCTTTAAGACTCCGACTCAACTCACTGACTTGACTCACGAAATATGCCAACACCAAAATGCCGTAACAATCTCCCCCTTTGGCAATTTCGTGACAAAACCCAAAAATACATAAAAGCGCTCAAGTCACTCATCTTAAACCAAAAAATCGAAATTCAATGTCATCACCAAAACATTGATTTTCTTTGCGTGAAAGATCCAATAAATACAAAATTACATTTGAACCAAACAGTCCTAGAACATACTCTATGACTTAGGACTTGGAGTCTTAAAGTGATGTAATTCCTGCAAAACAAAACTCCAAACAAAATCAAACGTTAGTTGTTAGAAATTAAAATCCTACATTTGATCCGTCTTCCTTTTGGTTCTTTTGTTTTTCTGCTCTTTCAATTTTTTCTTTGTCTCCCCCTATCTTGAGCATCTCTAACATGTTCTCCATGTTCTTGAGCATCTATGTTCTCCCCCTTTGTGATACGATCATCATTTTCCGTTCTCCCCCATTTTTCCATTTTCGTTTCGTTTAATCTCTCTTGATGATCTCATCTCCGTCATTTCTCTTCTCCCCCTTTTTGTCACAAATTGTCAAACAGTGAACATACTAGACAAAAGGAAATCACTAACAATATTAGTTCATAGAGAAAGAGAGATAAAAGCTCAGTTCTGGTATATAACAAAAATGCAGATTCCGTACCTGTACCAGAAAGCAAAAATCAAATAATTTCTTGAAACAAATCCAGATTTTAGAATCTTTTCAAATACCGATTTGTATTCCATCAAGAAATCAATTTAAGTGCTTTAAACAGTGAATTCACACAGATGTCATTCAATCCAATTAATTTCACAAAATTAAAAAGATTTACTCCAAAATCATGAAAAATAAAGGTAAAACATTATAAACCGTTTTTCATGTTATATTCATCAAACACAAGTCATCAAAAATAATCTTGAGATCCAAAGTCTATCAAGATGTAACGGATTTACAAAGATGACATACGGAGATTTCCAAACGACATCAATCTTGAATTCTACCCTTTCAAATTGAGATAATCACTAAAATTCCTAAGGGTGGCTCTTTGAGCATCTTTCAACTATCCCACCTTATACCAACCAGGAGATTATTCAAAATATAAGAGCTTTGCATATAAATCTCCAAATGCTTCAACTAAAAATTTCAAGAAAATGTTTTTCAAGCATCAAAACATGTGGTAGCTTCACACACAGACCGGACGACCGGGGTGGCAGCTCTTTCCAACATGTGGTGGTAGTTTTCACACTCCTTTCGGATGTAACTCTTTCCACATCTTTTGCAAATCATTTCAATACCCTTGTAAGAATGCAATCTCTTACGTGAAAGAATTAAATCCCAAATTTTAGCCTATCGGTTGTCTCACGTTTATCACAATGAATTCACACAACCGAGATAGATTAAGCATCTAAAGATCACACATGATTTCTAAAATTTGATGCTTATAATATCAAAAACTCCTATAATGAAGTATCTTCAAGATTATGATTATGGAGTAAAGTTGATAATCCATATAAAATTAATTTGGAGTGAATAAACGTGAAGCCCTTTTTATTCAATGCACTTGTTCAGTAAAAACCCTTTTGTTCAAAAACAAAGTAAAAAAAAAAACGAAGAGCATTGAAACCCATGTAATGCAAAGATTAAGAAAGATATGAAGGGAAAACCAATCAAAGCATTACATACAGTCATAAGCTAATTAGAACTTAAGACAAGGAAAGATATCACCTTTCCGAATCCAAAATTGTCGAATTCTGGGTTGTCTTGATTCATTGTGGTTGGGAGATGATAGCTTTGACTGTTGATCCACCTTAGGTCTTTGCCTCGCAGTGATCCACTTGTATGATTGATGATGTGGCTCGGACCTTTGGTGGGTTGAGTGAACTCCTTTGACTTGATGTGTCTTTTGATTCCGTTGAGTTCGCTCCGTAGATGAAGTTGCCGAAAAATTTTTCTTTCTCTTTTTCGGGCAATCCTTCACCAAATGTCCTTCAAGTCCACATAAGTGACAAGTTCTTCCTTTCAATTTCATTGTGGAACTTGAAGCATTCACAGTTTGGTTCTTTTTGAATCCCAAACCAACCTTACTTGTTTGACCTAAACCGGACATACACTCAAGTTTCTTGGAATCGGCTGAGATCCTTTGTATGTCGGATTTAAGTTGATGAACTTGTTTGGTCAATGCTTGGTTGGTGACATGAATCTCCTCAAACTGTTTTTCTAGAAAATCAATCTTGTCAATATGGGAATTAACGACCGTTTCCGATTGATTTATCTTTTCTTGGAGGATTTTATTATTATTCAATAAAAGCTCTCGTTCCTCCTCGAGATCATGAAGTTTGATCTTTAAAGCATGATTCTCGTCTTGATTCTCAAGTCGTTGCTTTCTCAACTTCTTGATATGTTTGGCCATCTTCTTAGATTCCGCAAGAAGTTGTTGATATGCCTCAACGAGTTCTTCCTCGTCCGACTCCCCCTCACTTGATGACTCTCCGCCGGTTGTTGATGTTTCATACAAAATCAAAGGAGTAGAGTCAGTGACTAAAGATGATAAACAATTATTAGAAGAGGGAAAATGAGAGGCATGAGAAGCAACGATTTTTTCCTCTATACTTGAGGTCGATTCATTAGAAGTAGAATCGTCCCAAGTTTTCGCTTGCAAAGCCTTCTTTTTATATGATTTCTTAGAAGGACAATCCATTGAAAAATGGCCGTAGCCTTTGCATCGATAGCATTGGATTTCCCCTTCGAAATCATCTTTTTCTTTTTCTTTAGAAGGTTTTGCAAAGCTTTTGAGTTTAGAGGATTTAGAACCCGATGATCCTTTAGAAGATTTCATGGATGAAGATCCATCGGTTCGATTCTTCCAAAATTTTCGACGAAATTTCTTTACGATCCGCGCCAATTGTTCTTCAAAATCGGCAAAAGAGATTTCATCGTCGGAACTTGATTCGCTATCTTCTTCCTTTGTTGATTTGAATGCAATACCTGTAAGCTTAGAAGAAGACTTGGAAGAAACTTGATTAGTAGGAAAAGTCATTTCATAAGTTTGCAAAGCACCTACTAATTCCTCTACACTCATCTCATCCGGATGACTAACGGTTTCAATGGCGGTAACCTTTGCCCTAAACCGTTCCGGAAGAGTCCGAAGTATCTTTCTTACAATTTTCGACTCCGGGATCTTTTCTCCTAAATTAGCACATGTATTTATTACATCTTGAAGTCTAGTGTAATAATCTGTAAACAATTCATGCCCTTCCATATGAATAGAGTCAAATTGACTTGTAAGCATCTGGAGCTTTTGAATTTTTACAAGATTAGTACCCTCATGTGTAATTTTGAG
This sequence comes from Tillandsia leiboldiana, assembly GCA_029204045.2. Classification (NCBI taxonomy): domain Eukaryota; kingdom Viridiplantae; phylum Streptophyta; class Magnoliopsida; order Poales; family Bromeliaceae; genus Tillandsia; species Tillandsia leiboldiana. The sequence continues at coordinate 19,426 of JAQNDB010001638.1, read as the reverse complement.
AATATCCCAAATTTCCTTCGCGGTTTCACACGCGGAAATTCTTGTGAACTCAGTCGAGGAAAGAGAATTAAATAAAGCGTTCATACCTTTCCCATTGTAAGAAGATCTTTCAAATTCCTCTTTGGACCATCTAGAGCGAGGTTTTGGGGTAGTAGAATTTCCTACTTCCTCAACAGGATGCACCCAACCGCATTCCACGGATTGCCATACTCGCTCATCAATTGCGATGAGAAAAGCTCTCATCCGCACTTTCCAATAAGCATAATTAGTCCCATCAAAAAGAGGAGGTCTATAAATATTACCACTTTCACCCATCAAGATAGATAAACCTAAAACCCGCTCCGATACCAATTGTAGAGTTATTAATCCCAAAGGATCTAAATAGGTACTATCAAACAACTAGAGGGGGGGGTGAATAGGTGTAATACTTAAAAACTCAATCTCAGTGCAAAATAAAAACCAATGCGGAAAATAAAAACAGCACACCGAGATTTACGTGGAAACTCCAATCCAGGAGAAAAACCACGGGACCAACACGCAATAACAATCCACTAAGAATAGAAGAATAACAAGGTGATTACCGACTCCACGGACTCAACCCCTCCTTCAGCTTCTTCGGACCTTGCGATGACCGGTTGGATATCCGCGCAATAACAATCCCTAAGAAAAGAAGAATAACAAGGTGATTACCGTCTCCACGGATTTAACCCCTCCTTCAATTTCTTGGACCTCGCGCTCCACCGATTTTGCACGTCCACTGCTCACGTTCGAATCCACGAACGCACGCTTCGAATCCACGAAACGCCTTTAGCACACCGAATCCACGATGCCACGTCGAATCCACGACGCAAACTCAGTCGATAAGAATATTGACTTCGATGGTGATCCTTTGCTTAGATTATCAATGAAGATCCATGGGAAAAATCTCTAAGCAAAGATTAGATCAATTCGACAAAAGATAGATCTTGGAAGAACCGTCGAATTGACCTAAAAGAGGCTATAAAGAAGAACAAAGAAAACCTAGCCTCTAGGGTTGCTCTCAAGTGTTTTATAAATTAATCGGTAGAGAACCCACATTTTTGAGAAACCCTAAATGTCTATTTATAGTTTAGAAACCTTTGGAAAGAGATAAGAATCAAAAACATACCTTATCTGGAAATTTTCAGGATGGCGATCCGGATCGGATTTACTGCGATCCGGATCGTCGTAACGAGATTGACGATTCCAGAAATACCATGGTTCGGGATCCGGATCGCATTGCCCGATCCGGATCGTTCATACAAATCAGAAAACTTAACATTCGGGATCCGGATCGGAAATTGCATGGATCCGGATCGAAGTCTTGTATGAAGCAACAACCTTCGGGATCCGGATCGTTGGCTCTGATCCGGATCCTGAACATGTCCGAACACCAGTTTTTGATTATTATGCAATTAAAAGTTCATCCAAGTGTTTCTACACTATAAGAAAGTATTCGGATCACCATAATTATTTAGTTAAACATACCTGATCCTCTTGAATACTTTCTTCTTGAGATTGATGTAACTGATCCACAATTCTTCAACTTCAATCTTCAAGACTCAAGACACTGAGTGTCAACTTGAGCTCTTGTTGAATCTTTTCTAAGTCTTTGATTGCTGATTGACAATTTGATCCCTTTAAGACTCCGACTCAACTCACTGACTTGACTCACGAAATATGCCAACACCAAAATGCCGTAACAGGGAGCACCGGTGCTGTTCGTGAAGAAGAAGGATGGTTCACTTCGTCTTTGTGTGGATTACCGAGAGCTGAATAAAGTGACCATCAAGAACAAGTACCCTTTGCCGCGCATCGACGACTTATTTGATCAGCTGCAAGGGTCTTGTGTCTTCTCTAAGATTGATTTACAGTCTGGTTACCACCAACTGAAGGTGAAGACCGAGGATGTTCCTAAGACAGCATTCAGGACTCGGTACGGGCATTACGAGTTCACCGTCATGCCTTTTGGATTGACTAATGCCCCTGCCGCATTTATGGATTTGATGAACAGGGTCTTTCGACCTTATCTGGACCGGTTTGTGGTAGTGTTCATCGATGACATCCTGATTTACTCTCGGAGCGATGTGGAGCACGAGGAGCATCTGAGGATAGTGCTGCAACTTCTGAGGGAGAAGAAGTTGTATGCCAAGTTGTCTAAGTGCGAGTTTTGGCTTCGAGAGGTTGCCTTTTTGGGCCATGTGATTTCAGCCGCGGGAGTGGCGGTAGACCCGGCGAAGATTGAGGCGATCCGGGATTGGCCCCGACCGACGACGGTAGCAGAGGTTCGCAGTTTTATGGGCTTGGCAGGTTATTACCGTCGGTTTGTGGAGGGTTTTGCGAAACTTTCCGCACCCCTCACTCGTTTGACGCGCAAAGGAATCAAGTTCATCTGGAGTGAGGATTGCCAGAGAAGCTTCGAGGAACTGAAGACCAGATTGATGTCAGCTCCTATCCTTTCCCTCCCTGTTATGGGGAAAGGATACGTGATCTACAGTGACGCATCGCATAGTGGACTCGGGTGCGTGCTGATGCAGGAGGGTAAGGTAATCGCTTATGCTTCGCGACAACTCAAGGATTATGAGAAAAATTACCCTACCCATGACTTGGAGCTAGCGGCTGTGATCTTCGCACTGAAGTTGTGGCGCCACTATCTGTATGGGGAACACTGCGAGATTTACACCGACCACAAGAGCCTGAAGTATCTGTTCACGCAGAAGGAGCTCAATCTGAGGCAGCGTAGATGGTTGGAGCTGTTAAAGGATTACGATGTGGACATACTTTACCATCCCGGCAAGGCAAACGTGGTCGCTGATGCCCTGAGCAGGAGAGCAGTGCAGAGCTTATCTATGATGATCACCGATCAGGCGCCATTACTGGAGCAGATGAGGCGGTTAGAGCTTGAGGTGGTGTCCCCTGGGGTTTCTGCTAGACTATTGTCCTTGGTCGTGCAGCCCACTCTGTTGGACAGGATTCGGGAGAAACAGAGTGAGGACCCCCATCTGATGAGGATTCGAGAGCAGATTCCGGCTGGAGAGGCAGGGGATTTCTCAGTTGATGCTTCGGGAGTACTACGGTACAGGGACCGAGCTTGCGTGCCTATGGACTCGGAGACTCGAGAGCAGATCTTGCGGGAGGCTCATTATACACCTTATACCATCCATCCTGGTGGGACTAAGATGTATAAGGACCTCAAGGCACAGTTCTGGTGGAGCGGCATGAAAAGAGATATTGGCAGATTTGTGGCGCACTGCTTAACTTGTCAGCAAGTAAAGGCTGAGCATCGTGTACCTGCTGGCAAGTTGCAGAGCCTCCCGATCCCTGAATGGAAGTGGGATCATATCACTATGGATTTTGTCACGGGATTGCCGAGAGCTCAGACTGGAGCGGATGCGATCTGGGTGGTCGTGGACAGACTCACCAAATCCGCTCACTTTATACCAGTTCAGATGACTTGGCCATTGGATCGACTGGCACAGGTGTACTTGGCCGAGGTGGTCAGATTGCACGGGATACCCATTTCCATTGTGTCGGATAGGGACTCGAGGTTTGTCTCGCACTTTTGGAGGAGTTTACAGACGGCCCTAGGGACACGGCTTCGCTTCAGCACAGCTTTTCACCCACAGACGGACGGACAGTCAGAGCGCACCATTCAGACTCTCGAGGATATGCTACGAGCATGCGTTCTGGATTTTGGGGGCGGGTGGCACCGACATCTGGGATTGGTCGAGTTTGCGTACAACAACAGCTATCAAGCGAGCATCCAGATGGCTCCGTTTGAAGCGTTGTATGGGCGCAAGTGTCGGTCACCCCTATATTGGAGTGATGTGGGCGAGAAGAAGACCTTGGGTCCTGATCTACTATTGGAGGCAGAGGAGAAGGTCAGACTGATTCGACGACATCTGGAGACAGCTCAGAGCCGGCAGAAGAGTTATGCTGACACCCGACGACGAGACTTGGAGTTTCAGGTGGGCGATCATGTCTTTTTGAAAGTCTCGCCGTCGAAAGGGATTCGGAGATTTGGGATTCGTGGAAAACTGAGCCCTCGTTATATCGGACCTTTTGAGGTATTGGAGCGCATCGGGCCAGTTGCCTACCGGCTTGCACTTCCTCCCAGATTGGCTAGTGTTCACGACGTGTTTCACGTATCCACCCTGAGGAGATATGTTCATGACCCGTCGCACATCATTGATTTCGTCCCACTGGAGGTTGCGGAGGACTTGAGCTATGTCGAGCGGCCACTGCGGATTTTGGACCGCGAGGTTAGAGAGCTGCGCAGCCGGGCCATCCCTTATGTGAAGGTTCTGTGGAGCAACCAGGGCGAGCGCGAGGCTACTTGGGAGCTGGAGTCAGCGATGTTGGATGCCCACCCCCAATTGTTTGAGGCCCCGACTTGAGGTATGATTTTAGTTTCGAGGACGAAACTTTCTTTTAGTGGGGGAGGATGTGATGATCCAGGTTTCCATGCACTGTTTTCCCGTGAATCCAAGTGTGAAACACCTAATGATGGTGTTTGATCCACAGTGTGTCAAAGGGACAGCACAGGTGGGTCCGTGGCAGTATTTATTGTTAGTTTGGCCTTCGGTGGGGTTTGCCGAATTTTAGAAAAGTTTCTAGGCCAAACGGATGGCGTATTTGGATCCAGCGCGGAAAAACGCTTGAAAACGGCTATTTATTTGCCGGATTTGGAGTCCGGATGCCCAAAAACGGACTCCCGGAAGTTTCTAATGTCTCCTGGTGCATGGGGGAAGGCCGTGGACCGCCGGATGCCACGTGGCGGGCCCTCATTGGCCGGCCCGCAGCGCCCGGTGCATGGAACGGCGCGGCGGGGTGCACGGACCCGGCGCACAGACACGTGGCGCATGGCTACTGGCGGGCTCTCGGGACTCGGCGCAGGGGACAACGTCTGCGGCCGGTCAGGCGGCGCCTGCCCGCGCGCCTGACCGCACAGTGCGTGGGACGCGCGTCGCCTCGCCATTGGCGACCGCCTGCGGGGTTGACCGCGCGGTCGGGACGCGCGTCGGCCGCTGGCGCGCCCCGCACGGCTGTTCGCTGTGCGGGATGCGCGCCGATCTCCTGTGGGGACGCGCGTCGCGTTCTGATTGGTTCCGCCCGGTCGGACGGGATGCGTCCGACCCGCCCTGGCGGATCCGGGCCCAAACTTGGCCCGAATCCAATAACTTGGGTTTTTCTCCTTTTTAATTCTTTTAAGGGCATTGGAAGCCCGATTTCTCCCTTTCTGTTTGGAATCACTCCGAGCTCCCTCTTAGACATTTCTTCCTCTCCCAATCCTTCATCCACTGTAGTAATCTCAAGAATTTTAAAGGCTCGGATCCCAAGGTTTGCATTTATCCGGCGCGGCGCGACGATCGTTCTACGGCTACCAGATTCGTCGCATTTCGGTGTTCTAGCTCCCCCGGCTCACCCCGACATCCTGTTTTTACGATTTTTGCGCCGTCGGATTCTAGACAGGTAGGGCTTCACTTCCTCTTTTATGAGTTTCTCTTGATTCAGAGGTTTTGATGGTGATTCTGTGGCTTCTTTCTGACCCTTTTTCCGTCGCGGAGTTTTGGGACAGCACCATCTCGTTTTGGCGATAACTTCGTGCTCGAGCATCGAAACAGGGCGACTCAAAAGGGGATTTGCATCTACGCGTCGCGAGGAATCTCCTGGAATTTTCGTGGATTTTTGTGGAATTTCCCTGAAGGTGAGGAATCCCTTTTTACAGAATTTTATATCGCTGTTTTGGGATGAATGTATTGTTTGAGGTGGTCCTCTTGTCGATTTTCGTTCTCAGCACAGAAAAATCGTGGGAAAACGTGCAGGTACTTGTTTCGACCGGATCGTCGCGTAGATCGCAGTGTATATTTTTCTGGGAATTTTGTGGGCACGTGTCGCAGGTAAAAATGGCTGAACAGTAAATCTGAATTTGGGAGACAGATTTTGGGTTAAACTTGAATTGTAATTTGTGTGTGTTCTTTGGGATCTTTGGCACAGTGTTGCGGGGTTTTTTCCGGAGCGAGCGCGGACTTAGCCTTTGAGGACCGGATTTAGCGCTCGAGGTGGGTACCGTTGTTTACCTCCTACTTATGATGTCCCCACTAGGCCTATTGGAGTGCTTCACTATTATGTTGCTAAATGAACCGGAATAAGTTAAAATGGCATTTTGGTTGAGAATTGGACTTATTGCTTGGGCTACATCTTAAAATGGACTAAGTATTAATGAATGGATGATTCTTATATTAATATGTCGTTTAAACCTCACCGGGGGGGGGGGGGGGGGGGGGAGTTTTGCTATAAAGGACTATCTTACTCGTACACTTTGGGACCTCTTATGCTTATGTGATAAATGGATATGAGATAACTTAGCAAATGAAAGTTTAACTAGTGGCATACCTCTCTATTGGGAAAGATAATAATATTTAAACCCTGTTTTTAAATAAAGGACTTTGCATGCTTAAATGGACATCTAGTTAGGCCACCTTTTTCTGCTACACTATCATGCTGGAATTGACTTAGGAGAAACCATGCTTTTCTCTTCTTTTATTTATATTCGGGGGATAGTGCGCTCGGGTTCGAGCAGGGACTGGGATAGTGTAGTCAGACAGTTGTGGGCTTTGGGACAGGCAGGCTGTGAGGGCCGGGCATTGCGGCAACCGCGGATCTTTGGCGGTTGACCGGACAGTGGTTATTGCATCAGATTGGGATAGAGGATTTGGATTTCTTTTAGTGGATGGGTTTTCCACCGTGATCAGAGTCATGATCCAGTCCTGCTGATTTGGTACTTGTTACCCAGGCATTATACTCGTGTGGGTCGCTCCCCTCGAGTGCCACTCCGGAGTGTGCGTTTTTACAGGCTTCGAGTCTTCGAGACTCCCTTTTCCTATCGGTGTTATGCGTAGGCTGGCATACCCGATTTGGCAGGCAGAGCAGGCAGTACCAGTGCTTACTGGTGTATCGATTGGGTCTAGACAGGCAGGCGTTGACATTCTGATGCATACATATAGCTAATCTATCAGTTAGCTCATTAGAGGCATGTAGTGGTAGCTCTATTCATCATCAGCAGTTTTAATTACAGCTTACCACCTTTGTTCATCTTTTCTGCCTCTTATAGTCCTAGTGGGCACATTTGTGTTGAGGTCTACCCACTAGGAGGAGGCTACTGTTTTATAGTAGTTCTCACTCCCCACTGCTTTTCTTCTTCTCTTCCCCTTTGTTTTGCAGAGTCGTCTGCGGCTGTTGCAGGACCCTCCACTGCGGACCGAGGTAAGAGGATCGCGGACTAGATAGCGGTCCACCCAGGCACCAGTTCTATTATTAGATGTACCCCGATACTCTCAGATACTCTACTTTTCATTTCTTTTTGGGTCTGGCTTCGGCCAGCTGGTTGTATTTGATTAGTGAGCTGGGAGAGACATATGTATTATTGAGAGTTACTTTCTGCACTTTACTTTTCTGCTTTATCTGAGATGTATTAGTTACTGTTTAGCTCTGTTTATGCTCTTTTATTATATCATCTATATTTGAGCAGGTTACCAGCGCTTCGTATACACGGGAAATTCTGTGTATACGGCGGATCTGTAGACGGGCCCGGGTTCTGGTTTACACCCGGGGCGTGACAGATTATGCGATCATACCAGCACTAAAGCATCGGATCCTATCAGAACTCCGCAGTTAAGTGTGCTTGGGCGAGAGTAGTACTAGGATGGGTGACCCCCTGGGAAGTGGGGCGTCACAGTTGGTATCAGAGCCATTCACCAGCCGGAAATGTGAGATGAGTCTCGGCTGAGCCAGGGTTATATAGCGGGTAGAGCGAGGCTCCCCGGCTAATGACCGTTGTGAGTGGAGTGTAGCTCCTCACAAGGTCGCCTAAGGCTAGCGAGACGAGTCTCACATCGCCTGGTGCTTGTGAGTGTGCTTGAGCCTGACGTGGACGTCAGGGCTTAAAGGGGGGAAGAATGTGACACCCCGGAATTTGGATTAGTCCTCTATATAAATGATATAATAGGACTAAATCTCTAACCCGGCTATAGCATTTTGGATGGTAGCAAGATCCAAGAGGAACATGAGAGTTAAGCGTGCTAGAGCTAGAGTAGTTCTAGGATGGGTGACCCCCTGGGAAGTGGGGCGTCACAGTGAAAGATTCATTTTCTGCCATGAAAATAGAGTCAAATCTGCTCGTAAGCATTTGCAGCTTTTGAATCTTCACGAGGTTAGTTCCCTCATGTGTAACCTGAAGAACATCCCAGATTTCTTTCGCAGTCTCACATGCCGAGACGCGAGAGAATTCAGTTTGAGATAAGGCATTAAAAATAGCATTAATTCCCTTGCCATTGTAAGAAGATGAATCTGACTCTTCCTTGGTCCATTTCGACCTAGATTTGATGGTGCGAACATCAGCAATAATTTCAGTTGGATTAGACCATCCTAATTCAATTGATTGCCACACCCGTTCGTCGATGGAAATTAAAAAGGCTTTCATCCGTACTCTCCAGTACGCATAATTTGTTCCATCAAAGAATGGGGGTCTGTTGATGTTTCCACCTTCAACCATTGTTTACAACCCTATTCCCGCTCTGATACCACTTGTTGGGTTATATGTAATAATGGATCTAAATAGGGGAAAAAACACCTAGAGGGGGGTGAATAGGTGTAAACAATAAACACTCAAAAAATCATTGCGCAATTAAAAACCCAATGCGGAAATATAAATGAACAAGCAAGATTTTTACGTGGAAAATGTTACGGAATTTGAGTTGGCGTAGTTTCGTGAAAGTCTCAAGTCTTGAAGATTGAAGGTGAAGAAAGTTGGATCATTTAACTCAATCTCAAGAAAGAAGAATTCAAAAGGATCAGGTATGTTTAACTAAAGAATTTGTGTGATCCGAATACTTCTTGTAGTGTAGAAACACTTGGAAGAATCTTTCATTGCATAAAAATCAAAAACTGGACTTGGGACATGTTCAGGATCCGGATCAGGTTGTTCGATCCGGATCCCGAAGGTGGTTCGTTCATACATCGTCGCAATCCGGATCGTAGTCTCTTGATCCGGATCCCGAACGTTGATGTTTGGTGAACTGTATGAACGATCCGGATCGTAGTCACATGATCCGGATCCCGAACCTTCGTTTTTCTGGAATTGGCTGTTTTGTTATGACGATCCGGATCCTAGTTATCACGATCCGGATCGCCGTCCGTAAAAATCCAGAAATGGCAGGTTTTTGATTCTTATCTCCTTCCTAGGGTTTCTAACCTATAAATACACCCTATGACTCCTTTTCTAGGGTGAATCCACATAGCCGTCATTTTCATATATCATCTTATACGGCTATAGATCCACATATAGAGAAGAAAGGAAATCATTAGAGAATACTCTATGTTTCTTCATCTATATTGATTAGTTTGATTCTAGGTTTTCATACTCACATCTTGAGTTGAATCAAACTAATGAATACTTAGATGGTATTTCCGATCTATCTTTGATCTAAGTATTCGGCGGATCATCACCACCCAAAAACAACGATTTACCCCAAAAATCGGCGCGTGGATTCGCGTGTCCTTGTGGATTCAAGGTTCATTCGCTCTCGTGGATTCGGAGCGAGGCACGTTCGTGGATTCGAAGGGTGCTATTGGGTGAAGACCGTGGATTCGGTCGGACGTCGTGGATTCGACGTTGGACGCCGTGGATTCGGCGTTGGGCGCAGATCGTGGATTCGAGAAGCGTCGGAGCGAGCGGAGAAGATCCTCTAGGAGCGTATGAAAAGGTTGAGTCGTAAGTGTGTACGGTAAATCACCTTGTACGTGTTTTAATTCTAGTGGATTTCTGCCGTGTTATCGGTCCCGTGGTTTTTTACTCCGGTGATGGAGTTTTCCACGTAAAAATCTTGCGTGTTATTTTATTTTCCGCATTGGGTTTTATCGCAACGATTTTTGGAGTGTTTATACGTTTACACCTATTCACCCCCCTCTAGGTGTTTCTTCCCCTATTTAGATCCGTATTATATACGACCCAACAAGTGGTATCAGAGAGGGAATAGGGTTGTGAACAATGGTTGAAGGTGGAAACATCAATCGACCCCCTTTCTTTGATGGAACAAATTATGCGTACTGGAAAGTACGGATGAAAGCCTTTTTATCTTCCATCGACGAAAGGGTGTGGCATTCAATTGAATCAGGATGGACTAATCCAACTGAACTTATCTCTGATGTTCACACCTTAAAACCTAGGTCGAAATGGACCAAGGAAGAGTTTGAGTTATCTTCTTACAATGGCAAGGGAATTAATGCTATTTTTAATGCCTTATCTCAAACTGAATTCTCTCGCGTCTCGGCATGTGAGACCGCGAAAGAAATCTGGGATGTTCTCCAGGTTACACATGAGGGAACTAACCTCGTGAAGATTCAGAAACTGCAGATGCTTACGAGCAAGTTTGACTCTATTTTGATGGCAGAAAATGAATCTTTCACGGACTACTATACACGATTGCAAGACATCGTAAACTCATGTGCTAATCTGGGAGAGAAGATTCCAGAATTTAAGATTGTAAGAAAAATCTTAAGAACTCTTCCTGAACGATTTCGCCCAAAGGTTACTGCCATTGAAACTATTAAACACCCGGACGAAATACGTGTAGAAGAATTAGTTGGTTCATTACAAACTTATGAAATGACTTTTAATACTAACAATTCTTCTGGAAAAGCATCCACTTCTAAGTCTTCAGGTTATGCGTTGAAAACAACTAAGGAAGAAGACGCGGATACATCCTCCTCGGACGATGACGAGAACCTTTCTATGGAGGAATTTGAGAAGCAGCTCGCTCTCTTGACAAGGAATTTTCGCCGCAACTTTCGAAGGGGTAATTCAAGCAAATCTCCATCCTTCAGAAAGTGGAACAAAGGCAAGGGTACTCCAAGTCACAAGTCAAGAAAGCTGGAGAACTTCTCAAAGGATAAGAAAAGTTCAGAAGGACAACTGCAATGCTTCAAATGTCGAGGCTACGGCCACATTGCAACGGAGTGTCCTAATAAGTATCCAGCAAAGAAGAAGGCGATGCAAGTCGTCACTTGGGATGACAACTCAACGTCAAATGAGTCGTCTTCAAGTGATGAAGAAAAGAGCTCCACGGCATTCCACGCGTCCACATCTTCACCATTCATGTGCTTTATGGCAAGTACGTCTGAATCATTGTCCAACTCCACTGTTGAAAAGAATGCAATGGACAATGAATCGGATGATTCGGAAGGTGAAGAGTTTGCTCTAGCCTACCACAGACTTTTGAGGGACTCAAAGAAAGTGGCTAAGCAAACAAGAGTTTGAGAGGGAGATTGCATGATCTCGAAGAAGAAGCAAAAAGAGCGACTTCTCTCTCAAACGCTCTTGAAGTGGAAAGGGAAAACCTGATAAAAGAAAATGCTTCCCTTCAAGAGTCCAATGAGCAACTTGAAAAGGAACATACAAATCTGGTGGATACGCGAATCACTTTTCAAAGCTCTACAACGAGGCTCGACAGGATAACCTGGAAATGACAAAGACCATTTTCCAACTCAAGAATGACTTACAGCGATTCTCTTCAGGAAGGAGTAAGTTGGATAGACTTCTTGGTCTTGGTCAATCAAATAGGTTCGGCCTCGGATACACTCAAACTGGAAACAGTCCAAGTTCGAGTGGGACAGTTTTTGTGCCTCAGTCGGTATCTCCTCCTCCGACACCGGAATTCAAGACAAACAACGACAACAAACCTACTTCATCCTTTTTGGGATCGTCAAGATCTAAGGTATGTTTTCGTTGTGGTGTTTCAGGGCACATAAGAAGATATTGCAAGACGGGAGTCGAACGCTCATCTCAAGCACCTCTTGCATCAACTACCAAAAGGCTCCTTTCCGGAAATCAAAGCAAAACTTTTCAAATGAAAAGAGACTTGGTAGTTCACCGCGCAAGACGACTTCATCAAGGAGCAACAATCGTTTTAACAAGACGCTTTCACCTAGGCACAAAACTTCACGACCATTACAGACGCATTCCAAAAAGGTTTGGGTGCGCAAAGGTGAAATTTTCCCTTGTCTTGTTTCCAATATTTCCTTGCATGCATATGATAGCTCGTCTTGGTATCTGGATAGCGGGTGTTCCCGTCACATGACCGGTGACAAAAATAGTTTTCAAAATCTTGAGAAAATCTCCGGAGGACACGTTGTTTTCGGAGACGGTCGATCTTCCAAAATTGTTGGAAAAGGGACGGTAGCTATTCCAGATGGCCCGATTTTGAAAAACGTCTTATTTGTTGATGGCCTTAAGACTAACCTCATAAGCATAAGTCAACTTTGCGACAATGGTTTTTCAGTTAACTTTTCATCGGTTGAATGCGTTGTAACTGATAAGGACCATGCTTTCTTTCTAAAAGGGGTTAGATCTGAAAACAATTGTTATGTTGTTCCTAATAAATTTTCTGAAAATTGTAACTTAGCCGCTTTGAATAATGAAACTCTTTGGCATGAAAGGCTAGGTCACTTAAATTTTAAGGAACTTACTAGAATTTCAAACAAGGACGTGGTCAAGGGGATTCCAAAGCTTTTATTTAAACAAAACGTTGTGTGTGGTGGTTGCCAAAAGGGAAAACAGTCTAGGACTGCACACAAGAACTTGAACCACGTTGGTACAAAACGGCCCTTGGAACTTTTGCACATGGACTTAATGGGGCCGACCCGTCAACCATCTTTGGGAGGAAAATGGTACATCTTTTTATTGGTTGATGATTTCTCTCGGTTTTCTGGGTAGCATTTTTGAGAGAGAAAGCTGATACGTTGACTCTTTTCATGAGATTTGCCATCGTATTATGATTGAAAAGAATGAAAAGATCATTCGTGTTAGAAGTGATAGGGGTGGAGAATTCATAAATTCAAAATTCATTGACTTTTGTACTTCAAATGGCATAAAACATGAATTCTCGGCACCCTATACACCTCAGCAGAATGGTGTTGTTGAGCGCAAAAACAGGGTTGTTCAAGAGATGGCGCGTGTGATGCTTCATAGCCGGAAATTACCGCTACATTTTTGGGCTGAAGCTGTGAACACCGCTGTCTATGTCATTAACAGAGTGTATTTGCGCCAGGAACCTTGAATACACCATATGAGCTGTGGTTTAGTAGAAAACCGGATATCAAGTACTTTCGTATCTTTGGGAGTCGATGTTACATCTTACGTGACCGTGAAATCTTGGAAAGTTCGACTCTCGAAGTGAAGAAGGGATCTTTTTGGGTTATTCTACGAATAGCAGAGCATATCGAGTATTTAACATTGAATCTAAGACGATTGTAGAATCTATAAATGTTAAAGTAGATGAAGCTTCTCATTTTGAATCTGAAAAATCTACCCTCGATATCTCTCTAGATGATGATTCTCTGCTAGTGCATCTTCTCATAATAATACTTCCAATATTAATGATGCATCTAATGGTTCTTCTAGTTTATCTGATGTGCAGGAATCATCTCGTGTACCTCCGAGTACTCCGTTTCAACAAACGCTACGAATCTCCAAGGATCATCCGGAATCGAACATCATTGGAGATCCACAAGAAGGAGTTAGAACTCGAAGGCAGTTGGTTTGCGGATTTGCTTGCTACGTATCTTTAATCGAACCAAAGACAATAGATGAAGCTCTTCAGGATGACTACTGGATTAAAGCAATGCAGGAAGAGCTCCATCAATTTGAGCGAAACAAAGTCTGGGAATTAACGAAGCCTCCAAAGCAACATAATGTGATAGGTACCAAATGGATCTTCAAGAACAAGAAAGATGAAGATGGTACTATCATCAGGAACAAGGCACGACTAGTTGCTCAAGGCTACTCTCAAGTAGAAGGTATAGACTTTGACGAACTTTCGCCCCTGTAGCTAGACTCGAGTCCATTCGTATATTGTTTGCTATTGCTTGTCATTTTAAAATCAAATTATTTCAAATGGACGTCAAGAGCGCATTTCTAAATGGGTTTTTAAATGAGGAAGTTTATGTAGCTCAACCGAAAGGTTTTGTAGATCATAAACAACCTAACCATGTTTTTCGTTTGAAAAAGGCTCTTTACGGTCTGAAACAAGCACCGCGAGCATGGTACGAAAGGTTAACAAAGCACCTTTTGGAGAAGGGCTATACTCGAGGGGGAGCTGACAGGACTCTCTTTGTGAAGCATTATCAAAATAATTTCATTGTAGCACAAATCTATGTCGATGACATTGTATTTGGTGCAACAAAATATAATGATGCTTCTAATTCGCGGAGACCATGGAAAGCGAATTTGAGATGTCCATGATGGGCGAACTGTCTTATTTCCTTGGATTGCAAATTAAACAAAATGATGAAGGTATTCACTTGAGTCAATCCAAGTATGCACTGGAGTTGGTCAAAAGTTTGATCTAGAAAATTGTAAAGATTTTCCAACTCCAATGGGAACTAGCCACAAGGGACTTGGAAGTGAATCACATTGTGAGAATGTAGACGAGAAACTGTATAGAAGTATGATGGAAGTCTACTTTACCTCACGGCTAGTCGCCCGGATAATCCTTTAGTGTTGGGATTTGCGCGAGATATCAATCAGCACCAAAGGAGGTTCACCTGGAAAGCGGTGAAACGGATCATCCGGTACATCAAAGGATCAATTAATTTCGGAATTTGGTATCCTATGGAAACAAGTTTGGATATTTGTTGGATACTCAGATGCCGACTTGGGCAGGATCAGTGGATGATCGGAAAAGCACGAGTGGTGCATGCTTCTATCTTGGCCATTGCCTTGTTGCATGGCACAGTAAAAAGCAGAATTGCCATAGCACTCTCGACTGCCGAAGCGGAATACATTTCAGCTGGAAGTTGCTCAACTCAACTCATTTGGATGAAAAGCGTATTGAGTGACTTCCGCATTTCAGCATCTTCTGGCTAACAATTCTTTGTGACAACCACAAGTGCAATTAACATTTCTAAAAACCCTGTGTTGCACTCTAGAACAAAACATATTGAACTTAGATATCATTTTTCTTAGAGAGCTAGTTGAATCAAATACTCTTCAACTTTCATATATTTCAACTGAGGATCAATTAGCTGACATTTTAACAAAACCTTTGGATCAAAACGTTTATTCATTTACGAAAAGCAATTGGGATGCTTTCCTTGAAATAATCTTCTTTTTGAAATCTTTGCTTAGGATAGGTTTTGTATTTGTTTTTGTTTTGTTCTTTATCTATGTTTGTACATAGGACATTAATTGAGCATAGATCATAATTGACTTTAATTGCATCTTTTCGCACATTTAGAAATTTATTATGCTTTTGCCATCATAATATTTCACTGTTGCAATGATCATTTATGTTAATTAAATCATCTTCTAAAGTGATCAAAGTCAATTTCTCTCTCTCTATGATCTCTTGGTATAGTCATTATCTTATTTGACTGTTAGTCGAGTATGAAATCGAGATCAATTTTTGGTTGAATACTTTATATCTTAAATAATTGATAGCCAATTGAGGGGGAGTCAAAGATAATGTAAAATGCTCAAAAGATGTGGAAAGAGTTACATCCCAATGAGTGTGAAAACTACCACCACATGGAGGAAAGAGCTACCACCTCGGTCGTCCGAGTATTGTGTGCAGCTACCACATGTATACCAAGCATGGTTGTTCAAATTTTTGATTAAGTAAAATGCATGTTGAAATACTTGACTCTGTCAAATTTCAAGGTTGGTATAAGGTGGGATTTTAAAGAAAGATGCTCAAAGAGCCACTCTCTTCAACAGATTGTCTAGAAATATATCTACCATATTTGGGATTTCAAACATCTATTGATCTTTGTATTTCATTTTCTTTACTGAATTGATGATTTGATAAAGGCATTACTCATAAGATCAAGTTAGATGTGATTGAAGGTGTTCAACTTTAAGGGATTTAATTCTTGTAAATTTTCGTTTCATTTTTGGATATTACTGATAGATTTGGCATAATCTAATTCTGTTGTATGAAACGATGATTTTTGTTTAAAGTTGATACACATTTGTGCTTACAATCTTTTTCTGGATCCTCCTGAATTTCTCTGAAATTTTCTAAGAAAAAGTTGGGGCGATCCGGATCGGGGTAGATGATCCGGATCCCGAACGCAGGAATTCTTCTGCGGGCTGCCGATCCGGATTGTATCTGCCGATCCGGATCCCGAACGCAGTTTTCTCACTGCGGGTAGCCGATCCGGATCGACAGTCATGAACTGATCCGGATCGCGGCTAGGTTTTATAAGGAACGAAAGGGGTTTTTGATTTCTTTACTCCAATCTTTTGTTCCGAAGTTTCCAGAGCCTCTCTCTCTAGATTTCATCCTCCTTGGAAGCTTTCAAACTCAAGTTCTTCAATTCCAAGTAAGTTTTATTGATCAAAATCTCGGTTTTTCACCGTTTTTCTCTTTTCCTCCTCAAACGCACGACTTTCTTGGATCAACTTTGTTTGTGGATGGTTTTTGATCAAATTTCTTTTGAAATAGAACTCTGGGTTGTTTAGTTTTGATTATATGCTAGGTTTTCTCCTGATTAACGGATTTTTTTAGGCTTCGATTTCTAAAATTTCGGTTTTAGGGCATATAATAAGGATTTTCGAAATTCATGCAATTGATCTATTTTTAAAAGTCCTTTTTGCAAAACTAATTTGATTCTAGTCTCTCTACATGATAATGATTCTTTGGATACAATTTTTTCAATTTTTGAAACTAAGAATTTTTGTGTTCTTGAGTTGGTCTACTCAGGATTCCTTTTCTCAAGAAACCATTAGCAATGGTGATCACTTGGATTGTTTTTCTACTTGCGGCCTATGGTTCATACGAGAGACACCGTCAAGCCCAAGAGGGCTAAGAAGGCTAAGAAAGCGAAGAAGGCTAAAGATGATTCCGATATAGAATCTGAACGGAATCAATTGATTGGGATGAACTGCAAGTGAAGCAACGACTGTTCCGACTGCTTCAAAGGGAAAAGCACCCGCAGAAACATCGAAGGCTCCGCCCTACTGCTGCTGAAAAGGGAAAGCTCCAATGGAAGAAACTTCTGGGAAGACAAGAAGAAAAAGTGTTGCTCGCAAGAGAGGAAGTGCTCGAGGAATCACCAATTGAGCAACCAGCTGCTGACCAAGCACCTGCACAAGACTTGTCAGCTCGGCTAGAATAAGGATTTTGAAAACAGAGAATGCATTGAGAAAGGCATGTTGATGTAAAGCCTTAACGCAACGTTCTCAGACGTTCAGGACTTTGTTTGACCAGAGAGGTCTTGCTCCCATTTGCGATTTCCCGGAGACCACTGGGTATTGTCTTCACTCAGTGAGGATGTTTTATCAGAATGCCTGCTATCTAGTCGATCAGGAAAGCGGGCGTCGGGATTTTCAAACATTAGTCAAGAATGTCAGAATCAAAGTAACGCCTCAGCTAATGGTGAAGTATAGGGATGGACGCCCGAGCCGATGGTACTCATTACCTGAAGAATCAAGTCTTCAACACCTTCTCCTGGAGAGTGGTAGTTGATGGAATCTGTGTTCCAAATACTCGGTCGACAGGAAACTCGTGTTCTCGAAAGAACTACGACCAGAGTACCGCATCTTAAATCTCATTGTTTGTTACACTATTATTCCAAACATGAACACAAAGGTTCTTCGGTGGGAAAGAATGATATTTCTTTATCTACTGGAAACCCCGCGGCAAGCAATGGGAGCTAACTTAAACATTCCCTACGTCATCTGGTCAAGGATGGCACGATATGTGGAGCAAGCTCATCCGTAGAGAGACTACCTTTTCCAATGATCATCATGCGCATTCTTCGCAAATTTAAAGCTGACACAAATGCGAGTTCCTATCTGCACAGTCTAGGAACAATCAATGACACGACAATTGTAAAGTCTCTTTCGACGAAGCCAGATGAACCTTTTCATACCTCTTCACCGGCAACGAGAACAACGACAACAAGCAACAACCTCTGCACCAGCAGCAGGCTCCTCCAGTTCAACCAGCACCTCCGGCACAAGAAGCACCACAATCAACTTCTGATGATGATGCTTCTGTTACCTCAATCTATAAAGAACAGCAAAGGCTCTCCAACGAGCAAGAACGTATATCAAATGAACTGATTGAGGTAAAGGAAGAAATAAAGAAGGTAAATAAAAGCAATCAGCAATGAACAAGCGGATAAAGAAGATTTTCCAAATCCTCGGCTTGTATCAGTTCAGACGAGTCTGAATGATCCGTATCCTTCTAATTCTGTTTTTATGCATATGTTTAAATCCTACTGTTGTGAAAGTTTTTTTTTTTTTTTTTTTTTTTTGTTTTTAAGTTTTAATTGAGGTTTTAGTTCTCGAACTTAAAACTGTAACCATTCTCTCCACTTCTGTAATTTTTTGGCTTTGTTTTGTGACAAAAAGGGGGAGAGAGTTAAGAGAGAACTTTGAACAATGTTGACTGCATGAAACATCAAGGTAAGTGAACAATGGATGAATATCAAGGTAAGTATTACTCCAACTTCCATTCTCAACTTGAGGTTTTTCAGCTGTATGAATGCATGCCTCGACTAACTATTTGCTAACTATTTGGGCATGTAATATAACTAACAAGTTGATGTTCACTAACAAGTTTGTGACATTTGGTTTTTGATGCATAGAGATATGTTGGTTCTAACTCTGATCTATTACATATCTATATATATAAGTTTGTCACAAACATGTTCATGACATTTGGTTTTTACGTGCAAAGAAGATATGTTGGTGTTTTTTTAACTATGATCAGTTTACATATCTGAATATAAATGTCATGGTAAGTATAAATGAGTTTAAACTTCATCTCTGTTTGTGGTTTGACTAATACAAAATTCTTGAGGTATCTAACGATTTCTTTTGTCAAGAATGATTTCTTTTTGCAGAGAGTACAGATGTCTAAGTCTAGAGTCTGTTTAGGAGTTTAACTCATGTATTGTATTTTGGATCTCCATTGTAAATTTTTGTTGTATGGTGATAGCAACAAAAATACTCTTTTGAATTTTTCTTTAGTGGATCTATGTTTTGTCACGAAACCGCCAAAGGGGGAGATTGTTACGGAATTTGAGTTGGCGTAGTTTCGTGAAAGTCTCAAGTCTTGAAGATTGAAGGTGAAGAAGTGGATCATTTAACTCAATCTCAAGAAAGAAGAATTCAAAAGGATCAGGTATGTTTAACTAAAGAATTTGTGTGATCCGAATACTCTTGTAGTGTAGAAACACTTGGAAGAATCTTTCATTGCATAAAAATCAAAAACTGGACTTGGGACATGTTCAGGATCCGGATCAGGTTGTTCGATCCGGATCCCGAAGGTGGTTCGTTCATACATCGTCGCAATCCGGATCGTAGTCTGACTTGATCCGGATCCCGAACGTTGATGTTTGG
>JAQNDB010001637.1:0-46574 GCA_029204045.2 Tillandsia leiboldiana | reverse complement strand
TTTTTTAAAATTGATCTGGGTTTTATTTTGCTATAAACGTGTTTTTATTCACCAATGTTTTGTCTCCATGCATCGCGGATCGCCTGATTCTGTTCTTGTTTGATAGGACGAAGGCATCTCTCTCGAGGTTTGGATAAAACATGTTTTCAAAATTGTTTTTTCTAAAATATTTTAGTTTTGACATGATTGATTCTCAGTTGCTTCCAAATATTATGACTCTATTCCTGGACATTTGCCATGCCTGATTTGTCATTAGCTGCTTGTACATTCATACTTGATTATCATATATCCTGATCTATGCTTTAAAGGTTATTGATTAACTCTGCATTGCACCTATTGGGATTTGGTCATGTGCTAGTTTGATACTGTTTATCAGTACCCCCTGATTATTCTGATCCATGTTTATGGAGTGGATGATTATTCCTACATATGTGTTGAATTTAGTTGATTCTGCTTTGCATTCTTGATGGCTTGTTTCGGCTGTTCACCCGTTATGCTGCTAAATACACGATTTTTATAAATTAAACGTTTTACCGAGCTTCGTAGGGTCGCCTGAGTCTGTTCTTGTTTGATAGGACAAAGGCACTGCTCTGCGAGGTTTGGACCGAAACCCAAGCTTCGTAGTGTCGCCTGAGTCTGTTCTTGTTTGATAGGACGAGGGCAACGCTCTTCGAGGTTTGGACTTTTCAAAACAGTTTTCTTAAAAATATGTGTTTAAATTTGTATCATTTGGTTGGTTGTGTGGTTAAGTTGAGTTTATCTGTAAGCTTCTGTTGAGAGAGATTTGCCTTGATCTTGCATATGAGTTGAGATTTATTATTGCTGAGTGTTCCTGCATGAGTGTTGAGATTCAGTTGATCTTGTCATTGCATCCCAGTGGGGATTTCCCGGCTTGTTGCCGATTACCCGGTCAGTGGACCGAGAGCTTGAGCATTTGCATTATGATCGCCCGCACCGTTGTTCTTCACGTACACTAGCGGGCTGATCCCCCGTAGCGGTGTACTTACCGGTAAAGTGGTTAGCTGTGACAACCCGTGACCCTCAGTGGAGGGAATGTCAACTAGGTGGTGCCAGGTGGGCAGCCTTGCCAGAGGTCTTGTGAAGGCCAATATGGTAGCTTGTGATTGGGTCTTTGTGTTTCATTTATTTGATGCATTTGTTGTTAAGTTACTTTAACATACTTCATTGATTCTTTGATCTGGCTTCTAGTTATCTACCTGTTTATGATTCTTTGTGATGCCTTTGATTATAGTTTCATTGTTATCTTGCTGATTGTCCTAACTCCTTGATGCGTTGATTATCCAGACACATGTTTGTCCTGTTTTAAATTCTGTAAAATTATCTCCTATGCTTGTACCCAGATTATAAGTTTTGCTTTCTTTACAGCACCAGTTATATATCTGCTTTACTCTAACCCCTGATTATTACTATCCTCTAGTATTGTATACCAGTAGGTACGATCTGCTATTTCTCGGCTCGTCGTGCCCACTGGGATACTGTGACACCCCCCGAATGTATATTAGTCCTTAATGTGACACCCCCGGAATTTGGATTAGTCCTCTATATAAATGATATAATAGGACTAAATCTCTAACCCGGCTATAGCATTTTGGATGGTAGCAAGATCCAAGAGGAACATGAGAGTTAAGCGTGCTAGAGCTAGAGTAGTTCTAGGATGGGTGACCCCCTGGGAAGTGGGGCGTCACAGTTGGTATCAGAGCCATTCACCAGCCGAAAATGTGAGATGAGTCTCGGCTGAGCCAGGGTCATTTCGCCCCACTTCCCAGGGGGTCACCCATCCTAGAACTACTCTAGCTCTAGCACGCTTAACTCTCATGTTCCTCTTGGATCTTGCTACCATCCAAAATGCTATAGCCGGGTTAGAGATTTTAGTCATATTATATCATTTATATATAGGACTAATCCAAATTCCGGGGGTGTCACATTCTTCCCCCCTTTAAGCCCTGACGTCCACGTCAGGCTCAAGCACACTCACAAGCACCAGGCGATGTGAGACTCGTCTCGCTAGCCTTAGCCGACCTTGTGAGGAGCTGCACTCCACTCACAACGGTCATTAGCCGGGGAGCCTCGCTCTACCCGCTAAATAACCCTGGCTCAGCCGAGACTCATCTCACATTTCCGGCTGGTGAATGTCTCTGATACCAACTGTGACGCCCCACTTCCCAGGGAGTCACCCATCCTAGAACTACTCTAGCTCTAGCACGCTTAACTCTCATGTTCCTCTTGGATCTTGCTACCATCCAAAATGCTATAGCCGGGTTAGAGATTTTAGTCCTATTATATCATTTATATATAGGACTAATCCAAATTCCGGGGGTGTCACAGATACACTCCGGTGTATCTCACACCCTCGGGTGACTGTTTTTCAGGCCGAGCGGGTGCTGGGATGTCGGGACGTGTTGGTGGGATTCCGAGATAGAGATTGACCTTGGACAGCCGTGTATTTAGAAATAGTTAATTAAAGTGGTATTCAGATGTAATATATTTGTAAAGAAATATGTAACATTGTTGTTGTTGTTGTTATTGTTATTTCTAGTACGTAGTTAGTACTCTGATGATTGTTGCCAAGCTAGCCGTGCATATATAGAAAAGGCTCAATTCCATAGGGGATTGGGACTCTTCTATATATGTGGCGGTCTGTCATTGCCCTGGTTGTTTTTGCAACTCTGATTAAAAAAAAAAAAAAAAAAAAAAAAAAAAAAAAAAAAAAATTATACACTAGTTTTTTTGAACTCGGGGCGTGACAGATTAGATGGTATCAGAGCAATAGGAATACGATGCCTAGGTTTGGTTAGGAACGAATCCTAGGATGACTTGTGTCTACGAGAGAGCGATGGGTAGTATTCTAAGTCTTGTAGTCTGAAACAGAAGTTGTGGGTCGGTCAAACTAATATCCATCCTTGGTATTGCAGTTATGGCTCACACTAGACATGGTGCTTGATGGTAGAAAGCTAAGGTGTTGGATCTTTTGATCCAGCAACTTCTGTGCTGCACTAGGGCAAGCACAGTGATTCTTGAGGTATTTTAAGCATGTGGTTCATGCAGAATTGGTTCTGGTTAAGTAGAAGTTGAGTTCTAATGTAATCAAGCTCTAGAAGAAATGTTTGGCCAAAGTCCTGTTATTGGACTGTTTGAAAAACTGTAACAGTGCTAAAAAGACGTTAAACATGCGATTTTCGGAAACCCTAAGGGTCTAAACGCAAAAGTGACAGCGTGTACTGTTTAGGACAGTGTGTTGGTGATTCCTAAGCTTTTCGTTAGGATTCCAACGGCTCTCGTTGAGCGAAAATCGGATAACGATCTGAGAATCGGCAAAATCGTCGATTTTACGGTATCCAGGTGGCAATCACGTAATTTGAGAAATTACGGCGGTTTCGCTAAGCCGACTGTTGAGTCCCAGTAGAATCTGGTTGAGCCAGCGGCAAGATTTAGCCCGAGTTTTTCCAGAAATTCAAAAAGGGAATTTCCGGAGGGGCAATTTGGTAATTTTACCAAAGATTAAACGAAAAAGATTATGTAGGTCTAAGTGTGTTAACAAACACTGATGTTTAAATAAATTAGAGGTTATGTCATCGGCATAGAGACTGTGATGGGAGGTATGTGATGCACCTTCAGATGTGAGTTGTGTCCCCAACTAAATGTTGGCGACAGATCGGTGGTATTTCGCTTTTCTTTTGGTAAGCACGTTGGCTGCAGACAACGTACTGTCGAAAGAACTGAGGAAATACTCTGCCCTGTAATGGGGAGTATCAGATTGGGTCTAAATGAGTAACCTGAGAGTTGTCGACATTATGTGACTGATTGTCACTACTGCGAACCTGTTGGAGGTTTAATAGTGGATTAGCTAAGTTTAAGTTTCGGGGACGAAACTTCTTAGAAGTTGTGGGTAATGTAGTACTCTAAAAATTTAAAGACTAAAATACTTTTGGAATTTATTTAATAAATAAATTTTAGCATAATAGGGACTTAGTGGATCAATGATGGCCCGAGATTTTATCCGTGCGCCAAATTAGTCGAACAAATACGCTACGTGACAGGTTTCGACGAGCCGGACGTCGTGACGAAGTCCGTTTCGCAAAACGGCGAGCGGATTTTCTCGAAATGCGTGAAAACCCCTAAAAATGGACTAATTTGTAAGGAAATTTAATATTTCATGTATTAATAATTATGGGACCTAAACAAAAGGGACCTAGGTGTAATTGTAACCTACAACAAGAAGCTCGGATGCTAAGTATTAAGTGTGAATAGGGATGTTGGATAGAATCTTGCATTAACTCAAAATGGCTTTTGGGTTTCCTTAGAGCAAATCCGAGGAGTCAAGGGGGGGGGGATGCTAAGCATCACCTTGATCCTGTGAATCCCCCAGACCAACCTCGTGTGCTTGGGGAGACCAAAGGACACAAGTCCTTTGAGCAAACCCGAGAGGAGGGAGTGGAAGGAGGAGCAAGTTCCAACACTGGTCCCACTGCTCTCTGGGAAGTTCCTCAAGCTCTCTTAAACCTCTGCTTCCTATCCAGACCAAGCCGAGAGCATAGAGGCTGTGGGACACCAAGTCTAGAGAGAGAAACTCGAGAGAGAGGAAGAGAAAGAAGAGGTTGGAACCAACTTCCATCAAGTCGGGTTTTGAAGTGCTCTGAGGCTTCCTCTGGGTCTGTGGAGTGTTCCTGGAGGTTGCCGAGGTTGCGCGTGGAGGAAGGACCCAGATTCCGGCTTCATCCCTTCTTCCCCGAGCTTGGCCAAGGTAAGGATCCCAAACCATGGTTTGTTAGAACCTGGGACCCCTATCAGTGGGTTTTAAATGTCCTTAGGATGCTACAGGCCAAGCCCCGAGCCCCCATGCACAGTGCATGGCCAGCGGGAGCAAGGTTGGCCGGAACCCTAGATTTAGCTCCACCTTGGAACAACTTTGCAACTGTGGACTTATATGGGCTGAAAATTGGTGTGCTTGAACTGTTGGTGGTAGGTACCAACTCCACCAAATTTGGTGGAGTATGGTTAATCCAGTGAGCGGCAGATTTATGCCCTAACTTTTCGAGATATGGCAAGTTGGCCGAGCTTCTTGCTCCGGCGCCGGTGTAATATCCGCTGGTTTAAAATACTGTGGTTCCGTTCTTGGGACCACTTTTGGGTTCTCTATTTCGCGCTTCGTTTCGGAGGTCCGGGAGGGGGGGACTAATAATTCTTTGTTTCTGGACAGATCGTCGGGGCTCGCGAGTATTTTTAGTCAATAAAGCTCGCGAAACGGAGACCGCCGGCGAAATCGGTTTTGGATTCCGACTCCGGAATCTCCCGAAATAAATTCCAGAAGGTGGCGGTTGGTTCTGGCGACCAACGCGGGGTACCAGGCAGACCGGAACCCGGTTCGAACCCGACCTTTTGGTTTTGGTTTATTTTGACTTGAAACGGGTTCATTTCCTTTCCCCTTTTCTGATCGCTCGGGCTTATATCTATCTCAACTTCCCTCATTCTAGGGTACGACACCCGAGCGCGGACGAGGAGCAGACTTTTCCCCCCCCCAACCGTACCCTCTTCCTCACCGATCGTGCGGAGGATCCAAGCGGCGAGACCAAGGAAGGAGAGGGAGACGACCTCACATCCCTTGTAGCCGAACTCGCGGGATCGGATCACCCTTCCCTCCGGCAACCGAGGTGAGCACGTTAGGGTTTTATTTTCTTGCTTTTCGGTACGAGGTTTTCCTTTGTTCGTCGGTGTTGCGGGCGATACGGGATGTCGAACGGGAGGCCGCCGCCGCCGTTGTTAAACGGGAGGCTGCCGCCGCCGTTGTCGTGTCCACGGGGTCGTCGTCGCAGTCGCCGGAGTCGCGGGATCGCGATCGGAGCCGAAAAAGGGGGGGGGCGTACTGTTCCTAGGGCAAACCCTGGCCGCGGTCCACCAAGCCGGCGTGCACCCGGCGCACGTGTCCGCGGCCCGGGACCGCGAACCCGGCGCACGGAAGGGTGCGCCAGGCCGCGCGGTCCACCGGGCCGGCGGGCACCCGGCACACGCCCCAGCGGCCTGGGACCGCAGACCCGGCGCACGGGTGGGTGCGCCAGGCCGCACGGTGCACGACATCAGTCGTGCACCCGGTGCTCGTCGCGCAGCGGGGGAGGCGATGAACCCGGTGCGCGCCTCCACCCGTGCGCGGCCCGGCCCAAGCCGCGGCGGTCCACCGCCTACAGCGTGCTCCCGGCCCGCGCCGCGGCCGCCTGCTGCCGTGAACCCGGTCCACGCCTGGTTTCGTGCACCAGGGTTCAGAAAAGGAGTCCAGGAGCTCCATTTGTGGCCCGTTTCGCCCCGTTTTTGAGTGTTTTTAACCACGACGATGGTTTTTTAACAAATAACTTTTATTGTAGCTGTTCGGGCGCACGGCGAGGGTACTTCTTTTTGTTGGAGCTCCCGCACGTTTTCTCCTTCGTGTTTAAGGTGGGTTCCTTTGAGACCAAGTATAGACTCGGTATTCTGTGTTAGTCGTTTAACTGCATATTTGTATTACTAATGCTGACGGTCTCTATGTTTGCGATATTATCCTGTATTTCGGGTTTTTGTGCTCGTGGTTGCGACACGCGCACCTGCGGTCTGGCCACCGCAAAGGGTGCTCTTTTCCGGGAAAGCGGTCTTCGACCCGTGTTAACCCACAAGGTGAAGTGGTGGGGGCCCCCGTAGGTGTGGGGTTTGAGGCATCAAAAGGTGGGGGAAAAAGGTGCGACCTGTCGGGACAGGCATCCGACGAGGTCAGGTGCCCCAAGGTGTGAGCGGTGCGATCCGTCGGGATAGGTGCCCGACGAGATCAAGGTGTATAGGTGTTACAGGCATTACAGATTTTGCAGGTGTTACATGTGTTCGCGTGTCACTCTTCCAGTGAGTCGAGTGGTTGCTCCGGATAGTCTTACTGTTGGGTTTGGCTTTCTTTCCTGCTTATTATTATTATCGCATGTCGCTGACTACCCACTCCGTGACAGGTTCTTCCAGGGGTGAGCGGTAGACGACGGTGAGGTCGAGACGGGAGTGGTCGGGCTGTGAGGAGCCCTAGTCTGTATCTCCTTTTACGTTTTCCTTGCATTTCATTTGATACTGTAGACTACGGTGTGGTTCGCGATACCCTTGTGGGGTCGGTGTGGATGTTGATTCCCGGTGCTCCGGATTTGATATTATGTTTCCTTTATTCGCCCGTTTGGCCGTTTTTCCAAAACAAAGTAACAAAAAAAAGAAAAAGGAATTTCTAAACCGTTTTCAAAACCTCGGGTCGTGTGGACCTGTTTCCAAACCCTGTGGTTTTATGAGATTTCTAAACCGTTTTCAAAACCTCGGGTCGTGTGGACCTGTTTCCAAACCCTGTGGATTTATGGCATCTTTTCAAACCGCTTTCAAAACCTTGGGTCGTGTGGGCCTGTTTTTCAAAACTGTGAGTTTATCCTTTCAACTTGATTGGCGGCGGGCACCCTGTTTAGTTTACATTGTTGATTGAATACTCGAACTGTTGTGGTTAACTGAATGCTTGAGTTGAGATGTTGTAATAGCCGCGACGCCGTGCATATACAGAGGAGACTCTGCCCGATTTTCGAGTAAATCTGTATATGCGGCGGGTCTGGGCACGTGCCGGGGAAGACTGAATTACAAAAAGAAAAAAAAAAAAAAAATTTAAGGAACTTAATCAAACAACTCTTTCTTTTCCGCTGAGCGAAACCCCCGGGGCGTGACAGATTAAGATGGTATCAGAGCGGTTTTCTTTTAATCACAACAGTGAAGGTCCAACATCCACGGTAATACCACACGTAGCTTCGAGTAAATGAAATGTGTAGGACATAGGGGGTAGGACGTGAGTGATCGGGGGAGGGAAGGGGGAAAAAAAATGTAGTTTCTTCTCTCTCGATACAGGGACGTTGTTCTAGCAGGGTCTAGGACTGATGTTTGTTTTCGGTTGTATGTGTGTACAGAAAATGGTTCGAACCAGAGCGTCGGCCGGGGACGAAGGGGCGGATGCGACGGCATCGGTGGCCGCTGAGAACCAACTATTGCGGCAGCAACTGCAAGAGATGGCGGGAAATCTGGCGACGCTCACCGACCATGTGCGTCAGTTGACGCAGCGGCTTCCGGCCGCGACGGCGACGGTCGCACCGGGCCCCCCTCAGGGGCCAGCCGCGCCAGCAGCAGCGCCGCAAGTGACGGGGACTGGGGCAGGAATGGCCCCTCCATCGATAGCAGCGACCGGGACAGCGCCAGCCCAGGCGACGACGCCTGTAGCAGCACCCCCAGCAGCGTCCACGGCACCAGCTCCGGGGGCCCTTGGCGGGGGTACCTCGGGGGAGACATTGGTGGCACCCATTCCTGTTGTGGCCGCCGCTGCCGCGGGGGAGGGGGCAGCTTCACTAACAGAGCGGGAGCGGGTACGAGCCAACCTGGCGGATTTCAAGAAATATGATCCACCCGTGTTCGAGGGAGAAACGACCGACCCTTGGGTCGTCGAGGATTGGGTTGGATCGATGGAAAAGCTTTTTGAAGATTTGCTCATGGAGGACTGTGAGCGGGTTCCCCTAGCGGTCCACTGCCTGGGGGGAAATGCCCGTTTATGGTGGAAGACGGTGCGCCCCGACCCAACCAAGGGCACCGTGCTGCCATCATGGACGACATTTAAGCAGGAGCTGTTTGGGGCTTTCTTTACCAACAGCGTCAAAAAGAAACTGGAGGACGACTTAAATCACATCCAGCAGGGGAGCAAGACGGTTATGGAATACCAGCGCGGTTTTGTGCGATTGGCGAACTGCGTCCCTTTCGTCATAAGGGACGAAGCCCACAAGGCGCAACTTTTCGTGGATGGATTACGGAGTGATATCTTCCAGGTGGTACAGGCAGCCGATTTGCACACGTTCCAACAAGTCGTCGACCGGGCCACGGTGGTCGAGCGCGGGTTCGCAGTTACACGCGCCAAGAGGGAAGCCCCGGTACGGCACGAGGAAAAGAAGCGGCAACAACCGTACGTTGGGGGGGGTTCTTACAGTGGGAACCGGCCCCCCAAGCGGTGGAGACCACAGTCGGGGACCCGGAGCGCACCTGCAGGAGGACCGAGGCCGGGGGACAGGCCTTGCGTAATCTGCGGGGGGGCACATCAAGTGCTGGACTGCCCCCAGAGAGTCGATCATTGCTTCCGTTGCGGCAAGCAGGGGCACTTCCGCCGCAACTGCCCCTTAACCTTGGGACCAGCCTCCTCTACTGCATCCACGCCTTCTACACAGTTCTCAGGGCGGGGGAAAGCTCCTATGGGGTCGACCTCTAGGCCTCCGGCAGCGCGTCGCGAGGAGACAAGGCAACCTCAACCGGGAGGGCGAGTATATTCAATGACCCACCAAGAGGCGGACCGGCCGGAGGACATGCTTGCAGGTATTACTTCTGTTTCAAATTCCCGAGCTAGAACCCTCTTTGATACCGGAGCAACACACTCGTTCATTTCTTGTGATTACGTGTTTATGCATGACCTTGGGGAGACACCTCTCCAAAACCGATTAACGGTCCAGACAGCGGGTGGGACACTGGAGGCGACCAGCTTAGTGGCCACCTGCCCAGTTATGTTAGGGCGACTGCCTTGCCCTTGGGACTTGGTGGTAATTCCCCTGAAGGAGTACGACATTGTTTTGGGCATGGATTGGCTCTCAAGGTACCAGGCGCTCATTGACTGCGAGAAACGGATGGTGCAGCTTCAAGAACCCAGCTTCCCTAAGAACGCGTATTTGGCGTGCAAGAGCATCTCCTTCCCAGCGGTCATCTCGGCGGCACGAGCCAGGAGGTTGGTGGAAGGTGGGTGTGTGGCCTACTTGGCATCGGTAGACATGGCCGCCCGACCCTCGGGGGTGCCGTCAGACATCCCGGTAGTGCGGGACTTTCCCGATGTTTTCCCGACGGAATTACCCGGGATGCCCCCCGAGCGAGAGGTGGTGTTCCCGATTGAACTGCTACCGGGCACGCAGCCGATTACGAAGGCGCCGTACCGAATGGCTTTCGCGGAGTTGAAAGAGCTCAAGGCGCAGCTGGAGGATCTCTTGGACAAAGGGTTCATCAGACCGAGTGTGTCACCCTGGGGCGCACCGGTACTCTTTGTGCGGAAGAAGGACGGAAGCCTACGACTCTGCATCGACTACAGAGGGATAAACAAAGTTACAGTGAAGAACAAGTACCCCCTGCCTAGAATCGACGATCTCTTCGACCAACTGCGGGGAGCGACGGTCTTCTCAAAGATTGATCTGCAATCGGGCTACCATCAGCTTCGGGTTCGAAACGAGGACATTCCAAGGACCGCCTTCCGGACCCGGTATGGCCACTACGAATTTACAGTTATGCCCTTCGGGCTTACGAACGCCCCCGCCGTCTTCATGGATATGATGAACCGGATTTTAAGCCCTTCCTAGATCGGTTCGTGGTGGTCTTCATCGACGACATACTGATCTATTCACCCACCGACGGGGAGCACGAACAACATCTACGGATGATCCTCCAGACCCTCAGGGACCACGAGTTGTTCGCTAAGCTCAAGAAGTGCGAGTTCTGGCTACGCGAGGTGGGCTTTTTAGGACATGTGATCTCGGCAAAAGGAATCGCCGTGGATCCCAAGAAGGTGGAATCCGTGACAGCCTGGCAGCCGCCAACTACGGTAACGGAGATCCGCAGTTTCTTGGGCCTCGCTGGGTACTACCGACGCTTTGTCGAGGGCTTCTCGAAGATAGCCGCCCCCCTGAACCGGTTGACTAGGAAAGGAGAAAAGTTTGTGTGGTCGACACAATGCCAGGAGAGCTTCGAAGAACTTAAAAGAAGGCTAACCAGGGCACCAATTCTCGTACTACCAACACCCGAAGAGGATTATGAAGTGTACTGCGATGCATCGAGGATCGGCCTTGGGGGTGTATTGATGCAACAGGGAAAAGTAATAGCCTATGCTTCCAGGCAGCTGAAAGATTACGAGAAGAATTATCCGATACACGATTTGGAACTGGCTGCAGTGGTCTTTGTTTTGAAGTTATGGAGACACTACCTCTTTGGTGTCCACTGTAACGTTTTCTCTGACCACCAAAGCCTTAAGTACCTGTTCACCCAGAAGGAACTAAACCTGCGACAGAGGCGGTGGCTCGAACTACTGAAGGACTACGATCTAACGATCCAGTACCACCCCGGGAAAGCAAACGTAGTGGCGGACGCTTTGAGCAGGAAGGGGCAACCAGAAGAGGCGACGGCACGCACGATAACTGAGCAGAGCACCTTGATCGCGGAGTTCTCGCGATTGAAGTTGGAGGTGGTACCAATGGGCACAGTCGCACAGCTGTTGGCCTTGGTGGTAAAGCCGACGCTGTTCGAGAGAATTCGAGGGGGACAACTGGCGGACTCGTACTTGCAGCTCATACGAGACAAGATCTCGCCGGATCAAGGAGGTGACTTTTCCGTGGAAGAGGACGACACTTTACGGTTCCGCGGGCGGATCTGCGTGCCGGATACCCCGGAATTGAAGGAGGAAATCCTAGCTGAGGCACACCGCGCCCCTTATGCGGCACATCCGGGGGGTACAAAGATGTACAGGGACCTCAAGCAGACTTTTTGGTGGCCCAAGCTGAAGGGGGATGTGACTCGTCACGTTGCGCATTGCCTGGTTTGTCAGCAGATAAAGGCAGAGCATCAGCGGCCGGCGGGAAAGCTACAACCATTACCCGTACCGGAGTGGAAGTGGGATCAGATCACCATGGACTTCGTCACTGGATTCCCACGTTCACAGCAGGGGCACGACACAATCTGGGTCATTGTTGACCGGCTAACCAAGTCAGCGCACTTCCTGCCCATTCACACAATCTGGACCAGAGAGCGATTAGCCCAAGTCTACCTCAGCGAGATTGTGAGACTACATGGAGTGCCGGCATCGATCACATCGGATAGAGACACACGTTTTGTTTTGAAGTTTTGGCAGAGCCTACAGCAGGCCTTGGGGACCAAATTACAGTTCAGCACGGCCTTCCACCCCCAAACGGACGGACAGTCGGAGCGAGTGATACAGACGCTGGAGGACCTGCTGCGAGCCTGTGTGCTAGATTGGGGGATCGGTTGGGAGCGTTACCTGCCCCTCGTCGAATTCGCCTACAACAACAGCTACCAGGCCAGCATCCAGATGGCACCCTACGAGGCCTTGTACGGCAGACGCTGCCGATCCCCGATCTGTTGGGACGACTTGGGAGAACGGAAGTTCTTGGGACCCGACTTGGTGGAAGAAACTGAAGAGAAGGTACGCCTTATCAGGAAACGCCTACTGACCGCCCAGAGCCGGCAAAAGAGCTACGCGGATCGGAGACGCCGGGACCTAGAATTCCAGGTGGGAGAACACGTGTTTCTGCGGGTCTCGCCGTCCAGAGGAATCAAACGCTTCGGGCTGAAAGGCAAGCTGAGCCCACGGTTTGTGGGGCCGTTCGAGATCCTGGAGCGCATTGGCCCAGTGGCTTACCGCCTCGCCCTACCGCCGAACCTCAGCCGGGTCCACGACGTGTTCCACGTTTCGATGCTCAAGAAATACCTCCCCGACCCAACGCATGTCCTGGACGTCTCGACACTCGAACTGAAGGAGGACCTAAGCTTCGAGGAAGCCCCGGTGCGAATCCTAGCAAGAGAGAGCAAGACGCTCCGAAACCGAGTCATCCCCTACGTAAAGGTGCTCTGGAACAACCACGAGGAGCGGGAAGCGACGTGGGAGCTGGAATCCAAGATGAGGGAGGGCTATCCCTATCTTTTCACCGCGAACCAGGATTGAGTTTCGAGGACGAAACTCGTTTTTAAAAGGTGAGTGGTGTAATATCCGCTGGTTTAAAATACTGTGGTTCCGTTCTTGGGACCACTTTTGGGTTCTCTATTTCGCGCTTCGTTTCGGAGGTCCGGGAGGGGGGGACTAATAATTCTTTGTTTCTGGACAGATCGTCGGGGCTCGCGAGTATTTTTAGTCAATAAAGCTCGCGAAACGGAGACCGCCGGCGAAATCGGTTTTGGATTCCGACTCCGGAATCTCCCGGAATAAATTCCAGAAGGTGGCGGTTGGTTCTGGCGACCAACGCGGGGTACCAGGCAGACCGGAACCCGGTTCGAACCCGACCTTTTGGTTTTGGTTTATTTTGACTTGAAACGGGTTCATTTCCTTTCCCCTTTTCTGATCGCTCGGGCTTATATCTATCTCAACTTCCCTCATTCTAGGGTACGACACCCGAGCGCGGACGAGGAGCAGACTTTCCCCCCCCCCAACCGTACCCTCTTCCTCACCGATCGTGCGGAGGATCCAAGCGGCGAGACCAAGGAAGGAGAGGGAGACGACCTCACATCCCTTGTAGCCGAACTCGCGGGATCGGATCACCCTTCCCTCCGGCAACCGAGGTGAGCACGTTAGGGTTTTATTTTCTTGCTTTTCGGTACGAGGTTTTCCTTTGTTCGTCGGTGTTGCGGGCGATACGGGATGTCGAACGGGAGGCCGCCGCCGCCGTTGTTAAACGGGAGGCTGCCGCCGCCGTTGTCGTGTCCACGGGGTCGTCGCCGCAGTCGCCGGAGTCGCGGGATCGCGATCGGAGCCGAAAAAGGGGGGGGGGCCGTACTGTTCCTAGGGCAAACCCTGGCCGCGGTCCACCGCGCCGGCGTGCACCCGGCGCACGTGTCCGCGGCCCGGGACCGCGAACCCGGCGCACGGAAGGGTGCGCCAGGCCGCGCGGTCCACCGGGCCGGCGGGCACCCGGCACACGCCCCAGCGGCCTGGGACCGCAGACCCGGCGCACGGGTGGGTGCGCCAGGCCGCACGGTGCACGACATCAGTCGTGCACCCGGTGCTCGTCGCGCAGCGGGGGAGGCGATGAACCCGGTGCGCGCCTCCACCCGTGCGCGGCCCGGCCCAAGCCGCGGCGGTCCACCGCCTACAGCGTGCTCCCGGCCCGCGCCGCGGCCGCCTGCTGCCGTGAACCCGGTCCACGCCTGGTTTCGTGCACCAGGGTTCAGAAAAGGAGTCCAGGAGCTCCGTTTGTGGCCCGTTTCGCCCCGTTTTTGAGTGTTTTTAACCACGACGATGGTTTTTAACAAATAACTTTTATTGTAGCTGTTCGGGCGCACGGCGAGGGTACTTCTTTTTGTTGGAGCTCCCGCACGTTTTCTCCTTCGTGTTTAAGGTGGGTTCCTTTGAGACCAAGTATAGACTCGGTATTCTGTGTTAGTCGTTTAACTGCATATTTGTATTACTAATGCTGACGGTCTCTATGTTTGCGATATTATCCTGTATTTCGGGTTTTTGTGCTCGTGGTTGCGACACGCGCACCCGCGGTCTGGCCACCGCAAAGGGTGCTCTTTTCCGGGAAAGCGGTCTTCGACCCGTGTTAACCCACAAGGTGAAGTGGTGGGGGCCCCCGTAGGTGTGGGGTTTGAGGCATCAAAAGGTGGGGGAAAAAGGTGCGACCTGTCGGGACAGGCATCCGACGAGGTCAGGTGCCCCAAGGTGTGAGCGGTGCGATCCGTCGGGATAGGTGCCCGACGAGATCAAGGTGTATAGGTGTTACAGGCATTACAGATTTTGCAGGTGTTACATGTGTTCGCGTGTCACTCTTCCAGTGAGTCGAGTGGTTGCTCCGGATAGTCTTACTGTTGGGTTTGGCTTTCTTTCCTGCTTATTATTATTATCGCATGTCGCTGACTACCCACTCCGTGACAGGTTCTTCCAGGGGTGAGCGGTAGACGACGGTGAGGTCGAGACGGGAGTGGTCGGGCTGTGAGGAGCCCTAGTCTGTATCTCCTTTTACGTTTTCCTTGCATTTCATTTGATACTGTAGACTACGGTGTGGTTCGCGATACCCTTGTGGGGTCGGTGTGGATGTTGATTCCCGATGCTCCGGATTTGATATTATGTTTCCTTTATTCGCCCGTTTGGCCGTTTTTCCAAAACAAAGTAACAAAAAAAAGAAAAAGGAATTTCTAAACCGTTTTCAAAACCTCGGGTCGTGTGGACCTGTTTCCAAACCCTGTGGTTTTATGAGATTTCTAAACCGTTTTCAAAACCTCGGGTCGTGTGGACCTGTTTCCAAACCCTGTGGATTTATGGCATCTTTTCAAACCGCTTTCAAAACCTTGGGTCGTGTGGGCCTGTTTTTCAAAACTGTGAGTTTATCCTTTCAACTTGATTGGCGGCGGGCACCCTGTTTAGTTTACATTGTTGATTGAATACTCGAACTGTTGTGGTTAACTGAATGCTTGAGTTGAGATGTTGTAATAGCCGCGACGCCGTGCATATACAGAGGAGACTCTGCCCGATTTTCGAGTAAATCTGTATATGCGGCGGGTCTGGGCACGTGCCGGGGAAGACTGAATTACAAAAAGAAAAAAAAAAAAAAAAATTTAAGGAACTTAATCAAACAACTCTTTCTTTTCCGCTGAGCGAAACCCCCGGGGCGTGACAGCCGGCGTGCTTCCCCGCCGCCGGCCATGTGTCCAGAAGCATTGTTGGGACCAAGAGGATCCCAGCCATGCTGTTGCATGGCTCCCATGCAAGCTGCGGAAGGCCTGGTTGAGTTGGGTTTGAAATTTTCACCAAGTGCGGCCGCCGGCGCTCCGGCCAACTCCGGCCGGGGAGGCATGGTTCGGAAGCTTCCTGGGAATGTCATGAGACTTTCCATCCATGTTGGAGGTCTTCAAAGTGGCTCTGTGGAATTCCGCCATTAGAGGGCATGAGCTCCAAATCAGAGCTTTGCTCCGCCGCGCCGCCGCCGCACCCCGAGGCCAACCAAGGGTATGGGAAGCTTTCAAGAGGCAAATGGCACCTATTGGTGCATTTGGTTGAGCCCCAGACCCTCTGGATGGAACATCACGAATTTCAAGAAAACATGTCATCTTCTTCCTCGAGCCAAGCCCAACTTGGAGGGTTTTTGAGTTGCTCCAGTTGAGGGGAAATGTTCCAGAATCTCTGGGGCTCTAATTGATCCAAGTTGGAAGCCCTCAGGTGCCCTGGTTGCAAAGAACCAAGTTTCCCATGGTGTTGTGTGTATGTGTTGCAAATGTGCATGCCACCTGTTTGTAAAAATGCCTCAAAGAACTTTGAATTAGAATTTGACAAAACTGTAAACATAAAACTTGCTTCCAATAAGCCCCTGAGCTGTGTGCTCACTTCAGTTCAAACAGAAACTGAGTGGAATAAAAGTTGGAGCAATGTGAACTTGTGTGTTTGCAAGATGAAGGATCTTTGTGATCCAGCACACCTGGGCTGCAACCAGTGCAAGCCCTGGCACCCTAGCAATGTTTAGAGACAGATTGATATACAAACTTTAGTTGTTTGAAGTTTAGAACAAAAGTTATAGTGAAATCTACTTTAAACTATAATGTTGGAACAAAACCCTATTTTTGGTTGTTTGCGAAGCCGCGACAGTGTACTCTTGGCTAATTTGGGGTCACTGGACGCGATGCTCGCGTTAAAAAACTGATTTTGAAGTCCCGGAGAAACAAAAATGCAAAATGGCTATGTAGAGGTTTTAAAATTGATCTGGGTTTTAAGTTGAATTGGAATAAGTTAGAGTCAGAGTTGATCCTTGATCTATATGATTGATTCAGGTTTATTCGGTGCCTCTGGTTCTGAGCATACAGTGGATACGGTTTAGTCTCCTGCGATTTGTCAGGTGGGTTTTTCTTCGGTCCGGGCTTTATCATTTCGGCCCTCTGGGGTATAGTATTGGTTGGACCCTTGTTCTTGTAGCCTAGTTGATGTTTGAGCCTGCCTTCCTTTTGATCAGTTTTATTTTGCTATAAACGTGTTTTATTCAACCAATGTTTTGTCTCCATGCATCGCGGAGTCGCCTGAGTCTGTTCTTCGAGGTTTGGATATAAAACATGTTTTCAAAATTGTTTTTCTAAAAAGGATTTTAGTTGTGCATGATTGATTCTCAGTTGCTTCCAAATACTATGACTCTATTCCCGGACATTTGCCATGCCTGATTGGTCATTAGCTAGCTTGTACATTCATACTTGATTATCAGTATATCCTGATCTATGCTTTAAAGGTTATTGATTATACTCTGCATTGCACCCTTATTGGGATTTTGGTCATTTGCTAGTTTGCATACCTGTTTATCAGTACCCCCTGATTATTCTGATCCATGTTATAGGAGTGGATGATTATTCCTACATATGAGTTGAGATTTAGTTGATTCTGCTTTGCATTCTTGATTGGCTTGTTTCGGCTTGTTCACCCGTTATGCTGCTAAATACACGATTTTATAAATTAAACGTTTTACCGAGCTTCGTAGGGTCGCCTGAGTCTGTTCTTGTTTAATAGGACAAAGGCACTGCTCTGCGAGGTTTGGACCGAAAACCCAAGCTTCGTAGTGTCGCCTGAGTCTGTTCTTGTTTGATAGGACGAGGGCAACGCTCTTCGAGGTTTGGACTTTTCAAAATAGTTTTCTTAAAAATATGTGTTTAAGTTTTGTATCATTTGGTTGGTTTGTGTGGTTAAGTTGAGTTTATCTGTAAGCTTCTGTTGAGAGAGATTTGCCTTGATCTTGCATATGAGTTGAGATTTATTGTTGCTGAGTGTTCCTGCATGAGTGTTGAGATTCAGTTGATCTTGTCATTGCATCCCAGTGGCGATTTCCCGGCTTGTTGCCGATTACCCGGTCAGTGGACCGAGAGCTTGAGCATTTGCATTATGATCGCCCGCACCGTTGTTCTTCACGTACACTAGCGGGCTGATCCCCCGTAGCGGTGTACTTTACCGGTAAAGTGGTTAGCTGTGGCAACCCGTGACCCTCAGTGGAGGGAATGTCAACTAGGTGGTGCCAGGTGGGCAGCCTTGCCTGAGTTCTTGTGAAGGCCAATATGGTAGCTTGTGATTGGGTCTTTGTGTTTTCATTTATTTGATGCATTTGTTGTTAAGTTACTTTAACATACTTCTTTGATTCTTTGATCTGGCTTCTAGTTATCTACCTGTTTATGATTCTTTGTGATGCCTTTGATTATAGTTTCATTGTTATCTTGCTGATTGTCCTAACTCCTTAATGCGTTGATTATCCTGACACATGTTTGTCCTGTTTTAAATTCTGCTAAAATTATCTCCTATGCTTGTACCCAGATTATAAGTTTTGCTTTCTTTACAGCACCAGTTATATATCTGCTTTACTCTAACCCCTGATTATTACTATCCTCTAGTATTGTATACCAGTAGGTACGATCTGCTATTTCTCGGCTCGTCGTGCCCACTGGGATACACTCCGGTGTATCTCACACCCTCGGGTGACTGTTTTTCAGGCCGAGCGGGTGCTGGGATGTCGGGACGTGTTGGTGAGATTCCGAGATAGAGATTGACCTTGGACAGCCGTGTATTTAGAAATAGTTAATTAAAGTGGTATTCAGATGTAATATATTTGTAAAGAAATCTGTAACATTGTTGTTGTTGTTGTTATTGTTATTTGTAGTACGTAGTTAGTACTCTGATGATTGTTGCCAAGCTAGCCGTGTATATATAGAAAAGGCTCAATTCCATAGGGGATTGGGACTCTCCTATATATGTGGCGGTCTGTCATTGCCCTGGTTGTTTTTGCAACTCTGATTTAAAAAAAAAAAAAAAAAAAAAAAAAAAAAAAAAAAAAAAAAAATTTATACACTAGTTTTTTTTGAACTCGGGGCGTGACAGCAACACTGTTCTTACACTCATATTGCTTACACGCACACCAGCGGCTTGGCCACCGCACAGGGTGTATTTTTCCGGAAAGATGGTAAGTTGTTTTACCCGTGTACCCCACAAGGAGAGGTTAGTGGGGACCCCTCAAGGAGAGGCGACTGCTACTTGGGCAGTGGAGGGGTTGGAGGCACCAAGAAAATGAGTACGTTATTCTGGGGTTGGAGCCCAGCTTGGTTTGGTATTCTGGGGTTGGTGCCCAGCTTGTTTTGTGACAGGGATTTAGCGGTACATGAGGGGAAAGTAAATGCTCCGGTGTATCGGTTTGCCTTTTTAGTTATTGCATTTACTGTTTATATCTACTTTATCAGTCACTGACTACCCACGCTGTGACATGTCCGAGCAGGGGTGGGGACCGGGACGACGGTGAGGCAACGGTTAGAGGACCATAGCCCTTGAGGCTATTAAACTTTACTGTTTTATGGTTATCTTTTATTGTGTTTGGTTAGTCTAGCTGTGATTACTTGTGCATG
Organism: Tillandsia leiboldiana; assembly: GCA_029204045.2. NCBI lineage: Eukaryota > Viridiplantae > Streptophyta > Magnoliopsida > Poales > Bromeliaceae > Tillandsia > Tillandsia leiboldiana. Next base: position 27,383 of record JAQNDB010001637.1, on the reverse strand, counting down.
GTTTCTTGTGGATGTTGGATTGAGGACTTAGTGTAGGGATGTCTTTTCATATCTGTGAATGTTGAGATGTATGAATGCGGCTCGTTTTCAAATACAAACATGGTTTCAAAAGCGTTTTCAAACCAAGTGTCGTGTAGGCACTGATTTCAAAACCAGTGGATTTATCCTTTCAAGTAATGTGGCCACTTAAAAGAGTTTGCGAAAATATTTTGGAAAACCGGGTGTCGAGTGGACATCGACTTTCAAACCTATGGGTTTATGGTGTAGTTTCAATATGATAAATATGACTGTATGGTTAAGTATAGTCTCTCCTCATTGTCGTTCATTGTTTGCATGGTTAAAGTATTTGTCTTGCTCGGAACACGGTGCATATACAATGGAGGCTCCGCCCGTTTGGGGAGGGAATTTGTATATGTGGCGGGTCTGGTGCGCACCGGAGGCGAGGTTCATTTAAGAAAAAAAAATAGATACGTTTTCCGCTCTTTTAGAACCTCCGGGGCGTGACAATGGGCCCTCGTGCCTGGTGGCCGAGATAATTTTTAGAGCTCTGTGGGTTGAGCTTCTAGTGTCATGAGAGAGTTTGTGCATTATTCCACTTCGGGGGCAGATTGTCGTGCCTCCCGGGTGAGAGATTGAGGATTGATCTCCCTTGTTGGGATTGATGAGTTTTTTCTAGGTCATGGGTCGTGCATTTCAGATTGAGTCGTGGAGGTGGTTCTCCGACCTAGCTATGAGAGTTTTGGGCTTTGGCAGATCGAGTCGTGGAGGGTTCCCGACTTAGCCATGGGTCGTGCATTATCAGATTTAGTCGTGGAGGGTTTCTCCGACTTTAGCTATTGGTTATTAGGCATTATCAGATTGAGTCGTGGAGGGTTCTCCGACTTAGTTGTGAGAGTTTGGGCATTTCCTGATCGAGTCGTGGAGGGTTCTCCGACTGAGTTATTGTTATTCGAGCATTTGAGTTTCCGATCTGTTTGATCGTGGATCATAGCCTGCATGTGCCGCTTGCTGAGACAGATGAGACACGCTTTTCCTTGGTGGGGTCGTTCCCCTCGAGTTGCCGCTCCGGATGCAATGGTTATGCCTCCTATTGAGGCCGCCGCGCGTGGTACTGTGATAGTCCGGTTGGACGCCCTACGTAAGTCCCGTCCCAGGGTGGATGTGGTGGCAGTAGGTGGGCGCAGGCTTGACTGAGCCAGTTTGGCAGTCATTGAGATTTGAGTTATCGTGAGCACCTCGTGAGCGAGTGGATGCATAGCATGTTCTTAGTTGAGTTTTCCTTTGAGCATGATACTTGAGGCATATTAGTAGTAGTGAGGGTATGCATTGTATGTTCATTGTAGAGCTTTTCTTCGAGCATGATGTTTGGGATATTTTAGCTGTAGTTCTTTCCAGCTTTCCTATTATCTATCTGCATACCTATTTGTTTTGCCTCCAGTAGACTTAGTGGGCATACCGCGGATATTGGTGACGGTACCCACTGGGAACTACCTTCTGCAGTAGTTCTCACACCCGCTGCGGTGATAGGTTTCAGAGGTTGCTGTTCCGGCTTGGTTCGCGTGGAGACAGCTGATCGAGGTGAGGACGTGGCCGAGTAGTTCCTTACCCCTTTTATTTGAGAGTCAGAGGTAGATGTACCCTGTATTTTTATGATTTTACTTTTGTACTGGACAGTTTGAGAGATTTGGATATTTGTACTGAGAGAGGGAGAGACTTTGTATTTTGAGGATTTATGTATTGGTGGAGATTATTTTTATTCAGATGTTCAGTTTGATTTCTGTAGCTATTAGTTTTATTTCAGCTCTGATACATGTTTAGCTATAGATCTGACTTGCAGGGTAGACGCTTCGTCTGTGCGGGGGTTTCCGTACAGATGGCGGATCTGTTGGCAAGCCCGGGTCGCAGTTTTGACCCCGGGGCATGACAAAAACGTTTGTTTTAGATCCTTGTACATCTTTGTTCCTCCGGGGTGTACGGTGTAAGGTGTTCGATGTGCTTCGGTTAAAATTTCCTCTTTCAACTCCGGCTGACCCGGAACACACAACCGACCTCGAAACCGAATCGAGTCATCCTCTCCAATGGTGAAGTCGTCGTCATGACCCGAAGTAACCCGGCTATGAATGCGCTGAAGCTCCACATCCGACCTTTATCCCTCGCGAATACGCTCTATCAAGGTCGGTCTAACCTCCATGGTAAATAATCGTTATACTGTGCCCTGAGGTACCACCTCTAATCCCATCCTTTGAAATTCCGCAATTAGATTTCCTTGTTGTGTAACTGATTCTAATGTCAAATCCTCGATTGGAGCATTTCTGCTCAAAGCATCTGCTACTATGTTTGCCTTTCCCGGGTGGTAATGAATAGACAAATAGTAGTCTGTCAGTAACTCCAACCAACGCCTCTGTCGGAGGTTTAATTCCTTTTGGGTAAACAAATATTTCAAACTTTGGTGATCCGTATATAACTCACAATATGCCCCATACAAATAATGCCTCCAAAGTTTAAAAGCAAAAACCACTACTGCCAGCTCGAGATCATGGGTAGGATAGGTCCTCTCATAATCCTCGAGTTGCCTTGATGCATACGCTATCACTCGGTCCTGCTGCATCAAGACACATACAAGCCCCACCCGTGACGCATCACAATATACCACACAATCCTCTCCCGGTCTAGATAGAGCTACGACCAGTGCCCATGTCAATCTTATCTTAAGTTCCTCAAAACTCTCCAAACACTGCGGCGTCAAAATAAACTTCTCACCATTCCGAGTCAACCGTTTTAATGGCAAAGCGATCTTAGAGAAGCCCTATACAAATCGCCTATAGTATCTGGCCAAACCCAAAAAGCTGCGAATCTTAGTCACTGTAGTCGGCCGTGGCCAATCCAAAACTGATGCTACCTTCTTCGGGTCCACTGCAATCCCTAAAACTGTGATAATATGTCCCAAAAAGGCAACCTCCCGAAGCTAAAACTCACACTTCTTGAGTTTTGCATAAAATCCCTGCTCTTTAAGAGTCAGAAGTACAATCCTCAAATGATCCATATAATCCTCATCGGTACGCGAGTAAATCAAGATGTCTTCAATAAAAACCACCACAAATTGATCCAAGTAAGGTCTGGATACTCTGTTCATCATATCCATGAATGCTGCCGGTACATTTGTAAGTCCAAATGGCATGACAGTGAATTCATAATGTCCATACCGGGTCCTGAATGCGGTTTTAGGAAAGTCCGTTCCCTTTACCCTAAGTTGATGATATCCAGATTGCAAGTCGATTTTTGAGAAAACAGTGGTTCCTTGTAATTGATCAAATAAATCATCAATTCGGGGTAAGGGATACTTGTTCTTTATCATGACTTTATGTCACGCCCCGGGGGTTTATATAAGCGAAAAAACGTGTATATTTTTTTTTCTTTTATAAAGTACACCTGCCGGGCGCGTGCGCAGATCCGCCACATACGCGAGGGTCCTCGATGAGCCGAGCAGAGTGACCCTTGCGCATGCACGGCGTAGGGAAGTGCTATAACACTTTAACCACGCTAGCCAAGTACGAAAGAGAAGGAAGAAAATAACCATACAACGTTTCCAATAGGGCCACTAAGTTTTGAAAGGATAAATCCACGGGTTGTAAAACGGTGCCCACACGACACCTAAATTTTATTAAACATTTTCGCAATCTTTTTACTTGATTTAAAAAGAGTGGCCGAATCAACAACTAATAAGGGAATAATGTTCATCCACGATAAAACACAGTTCAAACCCAACATCCACCTTAATGTATCATACACACATAGGCTAACTAACCGAAATAATCAAAACGTAAATAAAAGAAAGGTCACCAGCCCCCCAACCGGGGCTAAAATCTTCTAGTATCCTGAAGGAGCCCTACCTCGTCCCTGCTGCTGCGGTGTAGGTGCAGAAGCTGTTGAGGATGCAGTTCCCGTGTTCAAGGGGCAGGTGAAACGGAGGTGCCCGGGCTTGCCGCAACGGAAGCAGTGGTCGTGTCTCTTGGAACATTCAGTCACACGGTGGGTTCCACCGCAAATGATGAAAGGCCTGTCTCCCGGCTTTTGTCCTCCTATCGGGGCGCTCATGGTTCCGTGTTGAGATCTCGAATGTTTAGGGGGTCGACTTCCATTGGAACAACCTCCTCCAGAGTAGGGCTGAGGTCGCTTCCTGTCCCTGTCATGCTCAAAACCCTCCCGTCGAGCACGTGTAACCGCAAATCCTCGCTCCACTATTGTGGCTTTGTCGACCACCTTCTGGAACGTGTGCAAATCTGCCGTTTGCACAACTTGGAAGATGTCACTTCGCAAACCATCCACAAAACGTTGGTGTTAAGGATTTTATTTTGGCGTATTTCGTGAAGTGGTTAAGTCTTGAAGATTGAAGTTGAAGAATTGTGGATCACATGCATCAATCTCAAGAAGAAAGAATTCAAAAGAATCAGGTATGTTTAACTAAATAATTTTGGTGATCCAAATACTTTCTTATAGTGTAGAAACACTTGGATGAATTTTTAATTGCATAAAAATAAAAAACTGGACATGTAATATGTTCAGGATCGGATCAGGGCATTCCAGTCCGGACCCCCAACATAGTTTAGTTCATGCGGAATTTCAGTCCGGACCTCCCCTGTTTCAGTCCGGACCCCGAACATTGATTCTGCAGAAATCGCATGAACAGTCCGGACTGCCCACATTTCAGTCCGGACCCCGAACATGTTTTTCTAGAAAAGTTCTATTTAATGACGACAGTCCGGACCCTACTTATTCCAGTCCGGACCGTCGACCCGAAAATTCCAGATAAGGTAGTTTTTGATGCTTATCTCTTTCCAAAAGTTTCGAACCTATAAATAAACCCTTTGATTCATCTTTTAGGGTAGAAGATTTAAGAATCCAAATATAAGAAAAATCCACATATAGAGAAGAAAGGAAATCACGTTTAAACTTATGTTTCTTCATCTATATTGATCGATTTGATTCTAGGGTTTCCAAACTCCTATTTCCTGTAGAATCAAATTGATGAATACTTAGATGGTGTTTTCCGATCTATCTTTGATCTAAGTATTCGGCGGATTTTTATCACCAACAATCAACAATTTTATCATAAATCGGCGCGTGGATTCGCGTGGCCTTGTGGATTCAAGGTGTGATCGCTCACGTGGACTCGGAGCGAGGCGCGTTCGTGTGATCGAGGCATGCCGCATTGGTGAAGACCGTGGATACGGTTGGACGTCGTGGATTTGACGTTGGACTTCGTGGATTCGAAGTTGGACGCAAATCGTGGATTCGAGGCACGTCGTGGAGCGAGCGGAGAAGATCAACTAGGAGCATATGGAAAAGGTTGAGTCGTAGGTTTACGGTAAATCACCTTGTACGTGTTTTAATTCTAGTGGATTTCGCCGTGTTATCGATCCCGTGGTTTTTTACTCCTGTGACGGAGTTTTCCATGTAAATCTTGCGTACTCTATTTTATTTTTCGCATTGGGTTATTTTTACGCAACGATTTGGTGTGTTTATTATTTACACCTATTCACCCCCCCTCTAGGTGGTTTTTTTCCTATTCAGATCCATATATCCCATAACACACAAGTGGTATCAGAGAGGGAATAGGGTTGTAATGTAGCACTCGAGAAATTCAAGTGTGTTTGCGGGCGAGGAAGCAGATCTAAACCTTAGTGATTTGCATACCGGTGCGCGAATTGCACAGTTTCCGATGCACAAATTCTGCCTTTCCGATCCGAGTCCGATCTCAGAAATCTGAGGTCGCCAGTGCGACCGTCTCATTGAATCGAGTGGAAATGGTATAGACCGTTTGCTGATCCGACGGTCGGATTGTCCGGAAATCAGCAAGAAAACCAGTGGGGCCCGCGACTTAAGTGAATAGTGTTTTGAATAGTAACACCTTGATTTTTGTTTCCCGCGTTGGCCAACGTCGCCGATCGACTGTCTGGAGTCCGAATTTGACGATCCAGGTAGTCGATTTAAGTGGCGTTGTCGATCCGAGCGCAATGGCGCAGACGAAATCTATGTTTGACGACCCTAGAGCCTCGAAAAGCATGCCGAACTGTAGATATCGCAGTATTTTGTGGATCTGCGATTTATCAGGATTTTTAGTCGACGAACAAAAATCGCTACCTGATAGGTTTCGTCGAGCCGGACGTCGTGGTGAAGTCCGCTTTTCCGTTTGGCGATTCGAATGCCTCGAAAAGCGTGATATACGGTGAAAAATACGGCATTTTACGCAATAACCCTTATATTTTATACTCCGATTTGCGTGCTGCTTTATGGAGAAGGACTTAAGTGCGAGACATAGTTGCTGTGAAGGACTGGGCTCAAAATAGCAAGAGTAGAGGGGTTAAAATGCATCTTGTAGCATGCCTATATGTATAAGCGTGTTCGGTTAGGGTTTCCCTTTAAACCCTACTCCCGTGGTCCTCAGCCCAGCCGCCAGCTCCAACCTTCTTCATCACCCTCTGCCTCTCTCCACGGAGGTCACGCCACCAAGCGCCGCCGTCTCGTCGCTGGAGAGAAAAAAGAACCAAGGAACTCCTTAGATCTCGGATGGGAAGGTGAGGGATTGCTCCCAGAGGACTTGGGTGGTTCCAAGCATCATCTGGGAGTGTCTCTGCGAAGTTGACACCGAGCCAAGGGTTCCCCGACGTCAGGCGCCGCTGTGAGCCGCCGCGGAGGTCACCTTCTTCTCCAAGTTTTCCGGCGTTGGATCTCTTCTTCTCGACGACTGTGAGCTCTCCTTCAAGTTTGGCGCTGATCGGCCCTGGGTCGTGGGCGTATGGGCTTGCCCTAGAATCGGGCTTTTCTTCCCTTCGGTCGAGCCTCGCCGTCCGGCGCCGCCGCTCACCCGTGCCGCCGGCCACCACCTCGGCAAGCACCGTAGCACCAAGAGAAGCATTGTGGTCCAAGTTGGGGGCCCTCTTGTGCTCCGGTAAGAAATCCGCCATTAGAGCTCTCTCTCTCTTCACCAAGCTTCGCCGCCGGCGATCGCCGTCGCTCCCAACCACGGGAAAACCACTCGGACAGGTTAGATTTGTTGTTTATAAGCCTTACATGCTGTTGCATGGAGTTTCTAACGTGAGAGTTTTACTCTCTGTAGTTGCACCATTGTGGGCAACCCGAGCTTGCGCTCCGGCCATCGCCGCCGCTCGTGGACGCCGGCAGGTAACCCAGGTAAGCTCCAAACGCTTTTTAGTGAGTCTCCATCAAGTTGGTTGCACCCCAGAGTCCTTGTAAACCGAGCTCTCCAACCTTGCACTCAAGGTGTTCGAGCTTGGGTTTTTCCGGCCAACCGCCGCCTCCAGCCGCCGGCGACGGGTCTGGTTGTGACCAAGCCATCTCTGGGAGTGTCCTCGAACTGTTGCTTGCCTCTGCTCCAAGCCTGAAGCTGGGTTGATCAAAAGTTGGCCAACCCGAGCCCTAGCATGGTTGGAAGTCTTCACCACCTTGCTCCGGCGACCTCTCCGGCCAGTCTCCGATGTGCCTAAGGTGAGCCCTAGTCTCTGTGAATCCTCCTAAGTGTGATGCTTGTGCTAAAGTTGGGTTTGTTCAAGTAGTTTAATTGTTGAGGCATTGTAGCTAAATGGGGCTTGGATAATTATGGGCCAACTTTACCCTCGGGCCTCGTGCCAGCCCAAACCAGTGTGCACGAGTTTTGTCGCGTTGAAACGAATGCGCTGAAACTTACGGCGCTGTCTAAAGCTTCCCGGTTTGGAAAAATGAGTGAAAACAACGGTTATAAAGGTGTATTTATAGCAATATTTCGATAGAGGAAATTATGATTTGGTCCCTGTCTGCCCGAACATCAAAATTATGATGTTTAGGGACAGCAGGTGTAGTTTGGTGGTTTTTGGATATTTGTAGACCGTTGGTGGGTCAGGTTTAGTGCTTCAGTGGATTTCCGGGAATTTCGGTTTACGCCTAGTTTTGGCTAAGTTCCCCGTGTTAGCATTTTGTTATTGCAGTGCTGTCGGGATGGGTATGAGTGAGTCTATTTCTGATCACAGTTTCTGTTCAGGGCCCAACAGTTCAGCACCAGCCTCCCGATAGTCTAGTGGGAGTTCGGGATTGGCCTACGTTCGGGGGGTTCGCTCGACTGACTTCGAGGTGGGTACCCCTTAGAACCTCTTTGTGTATGTTTGCGTTATTGTTATGTTTATCACTTTGAGGGGTGGTGGGGGTGACGTAGACCACCGGATTTATGAACGTCGCGGTGGGAGATTGGACGGGCAATTTGCCCTCTCCGAACAACAGTAGGGTTGTTCGGGGCATACTAGCGATGAGGACGGCGATCGGTGCGACCAGTTGGAAGTCGAAAGGTGAGTTCCTCTTTCGACAGTTTTGGAGTCGGGAAACGAGGGTAATTGGTAAGGGCAAAGATTTGTCATGTTAAATATTGCTAATTCCCGTATATGCTCATGTGTTTATTATCATCATATTTATGTCGACTGAGGGTCGTGGTGCTCGATGATACATCATGTTCTGGGTGATTACCGAGGTAGGTGCTCGGTCTGGTTGGCCGAGGCTGGTGCTCGGTCGATACTCGAGGTAGCTACACGCACACCAGCGGTTTGGCCACCGCAAGGGTGTGCTTTTCCGGAAAAGTGGTACGTTGACCCGTGTACCCCACGTAACGGTGACGTAAGAAGGGGGGCCCTCGTGGGTGGGGGGTGTGAGCGGTGATGTCGAGGCAGGTGCTCGGCGGGGGACACCGGGGCAGGTGCTAGGTGTGGTTGTTGGGAAAGGTGCCCGATTTTGTTTGGTGCAGGGTTTGGTCACTATTGTTTGTACTTTGAGGAGGACGGTTGCTCCGGTTACCGTGGTTTGCCTTACTTTTAGCCCTTATTGCATTTTACTGTAGATTGCACGATGATGAGGGCGGTTGCTCTGGTTTTTCTTACAGTCTGGTTTAGTTATAGCCCTTCCTACTTTTCATACCTTATTTCTTGTGTCGCTGACTCCCCACTCTGTGACAGGCTCAGTCAGGGGTGAGAGCTAGGGCGACGGTGAGGCCGCGACGAGAGGTCTTTTGGTCCTTCGAGTCTACAGACTGTGGTTAGTTCTTCTTTTGCTCATTTCATCATCTGTTAGTAGCTATGTGAGTGTGATACTTTTGTGGGGTTGATATGAATGTTTGGTTTACTATCTGCTTGTTGGCCGTTTTCGAACCAAGAAGAAAAAAAAAGAAAACATTGCGAAAATGATTTGAAAAACGTTGGTGTCGAGTGGGCACCGTTTTCAAAACCCTGTGGATTTAGAGATTTCGAAATAGTTTTGTAAAATCGGGTGTCATGTGGGCACCGTTTTCAAAACCCTGTGGATTTATGGATTTCGAAACAACTTTATAAAACTTGGGTGTCGTGTGGACACCGCTTTTAAAACCCTGCGGTTTTATCATTTCAAAAATAGTCGGCGTCTTTATTACTTATAGAAAATGGTTGTATGCGTTGGACGATTGAACTAGTGTGGTTAATGTTACGGCCTTTTGTGTTGGCATATTTCGTGAGTTGAGTAGTTGAGTTGTTGAGTTGAGTCGGAGTCTTGAAGTGATCAAATTGTCAATCAGCAATCGAAGACTTAGAGAAGATTCAACAAGATCTCAAGTTGACACTCAGTGTTTTGAGTCTTGAAGATTGAAGTTGAAGGATTGTGGATCATATACATCAATCTCAAGGAAAATGGATTCGGATTGATCAGGTACGTTTAACTAAATAATTTTGGTGATCCGAATACATTTGTGTAGTTTAGAAACACTTGGATAAGTTTTCATTGCTTAAAAATAAAAAACTGGGCATTTTACTTGTTCAGAGTCCGGACCGTGGATCTCAGTCCGGACCCCGAACGTAGGTTTGTTCATGTGCAATTCCAGTCCGGACCTTGGAAATTTCAGTCCGGACCCCGAACGTGGAATTGGTGAAATTGCATGAACAGTCCGGACCGTGGATTGCAGTCCGGACCCCGAATGTCGTCTTTTCTGGAAAAAGTCTGTTTCGCTGAAGCAGTCCGGACCGTCAATTCCAGTCCGGACTGTCGTCCTGTAAAATTCCAGAATTGGTTAGTTTTTGATGCTTATCTCTTTCCAAAGGTTTCTAAACTATAAATAGACATTTAGGGTTTCTCAAGAACTACCGATGAATTAATAAAACACTTGAGAGCAACCCTAGAGGCTAGGTTTTTTATCGTTCTTCTTTATAGCCTCTTTTAGGTCAATTCGACGGTTCTTTCAAGAACATATCTTTTGTCGAATTGATCTAATCTTTGCTTAGAGATTTCATCCACGGTTCTTCAATGATAATCTAAGCAAAGGATCACCATCGAAGCTTATATTCTGTCACGCCTCGGGTCGAAACTGCGACCCGGGCTCGCCAACAGATCCGCCGACCATACGGGAAGCCCCGTATAGACGTAGCGACTAACCTGCAAAAGAGATCTACACTAAACAGATATCAGAGCTGATAAGGTAAAAGCTGGATAAAATAAATACAACTCTAACAAAATATACAACCAGAGTCCTCACCAAAATACAATATTTCTCAAAATAAGAAGAGTACAACTCAATCCTCACTACAAGGTCACTCGACAAGAACTCTCAAAAAGTAGGGAGGTACAACTACTCTCAAACGACAACTGGTAGGGATCTATCTCGCGACTCCCTTACCTCGATCAGTCGGGTCAGCAACAGGTGCGGCAGGAACTGGAGCAGAAGAAGAAGTCCCTGGGGAAAAATACACCACGACGGGTGTGAGAACTACGTCCCAAGTAGTTCTCAGTGGGTGCCGCCAACAAGCCCGACGGTCTGCCCACTAAGTCTACTAGAGGTAAAAAGTAACAATGCAGTGCGGAAAGGGAAAAGCTGGTAAAGTAATCTCTACAGCTACTATGCCTCTATCTAGATGCTCAAAAGTGGGACAGAAAGAACATGATGCTACAACTAGCTCTCGACTCAAATCACCCAATCTCAACTGACTGCCGCATAGGGTCCAGTCAAACCTGCGCCTACCTACTGCCGTTACGTCCCGGGGGACCAGACTTACGTAGGGCGTCCGTGACTGCCACTAACTGGCCCAGCCAGAGGGACTGTGTCCGTGACTGCCACTAACTGGCCCAGCCAGAGGGAACACTGCGTCGACAAGTCGCGATAGAAGAATAGGCCCAACTCCGGAGTGGCTCTCGAGGGGAGCGACCCCACCGAGGAAAGTATCCGCGCATCTCTGTTGAGCTCAAATGTGGCTCATGCAGGCTATAATCCAAATCCTCGATCAACAAGATCGACTGAAACCAAAGGAACACTGTCTCACACACAGGCTGGAAAACTGCACAGCCGAGACTCACTGTCACTCAAAATAGCTCTCAAGATCTCAAATCTACAACCCAAGTCACTTTCCCAAGGAAACCTGGTCTACAGACTGCTAACAACTCCACTCGGTCCCCAGACACGAGTGTAAATGCATCCCACAATAATCCGACCTCTCGGCCCACTACTTGGGCGAGGAGAACTCTAAGTCCAGAGTGATATACAGAAAAGTGATGTGGGAATGTCTAGAGCAATAGAACCTAGCCAAAGTTGAGGTTTTCTACAGTCTGGCTGAACATGCATCATATGGCAGTGGTGCTAGGTCAAGTTCCAAGATAAATAATAAACAACAGCTTGTAGGGAGCAAGATAATAATAATCAACAGCTTAGGGGAGAAAAATAATCACAGGATCATCTAACTACAACAGGAACATCAATTCACACATTCTAGCATGCTGGACATCAAACATTAAAATATGCAAGTCCCTAAAGTTAGAATTAGTCCACAGTCCGCTGATCTTGAAAAGAGGTCACCCACCTGATGCGCTGATCAGTCCAAGTCCTACAGCTGATAATACCAACAACACAGCAACTCACTGTCCAGTAAATCCAGTACAGTCCAAATCCCACCTGGATTCAACATAGGCTACAATTATACACAATCCCCCAAAAATCTGTCCAAAAATCACATGCTGAATTTCAGCTGCACAGAAGACAAAATATCACCTGCTGAAATTGCTCAATAAATTCCAATAAAAATATCCCGGCGTTCTTCGCGTCGATAGCTTCGAAACAAGTACCTGCACCCCCAAATCGGAGTTCCGTAGGCCAAGATATAAATTCCACAACACGGGCGCGCGAAGACATACAACCACATAACTGTAAAATCTGGCACAGATAAAAAAAGAAAGATGTATACCTCCGGGAAGATCTCAGGAAATTCCAAAAAAATACCACGATGATCCTTGCGTCGAGTAGATGAAAAAAGTCTATAAGCACGTCCTGATCCGAGATTTGTGCGCGAAGATCTCTTCAAAAGAAGCTGCTGTCCTCACCAAAAACTCACAGCAAGAAGGGTCCAAATTAGCACGAGAAAACACCTCGAAAAATGCAAAATCTGAAAATGTACGAGAACCCAAAATCGTAGCCTCACCTGTTACGAATCCAGCAGCGAAGAAATCGCTCTAAAAGATGGTCGGAGGAGGACGGGGGAGCTCGTACACCGAAGAGCGACGGAAGAAACACAATGAAAGAGCGTCGCGCCGCGCCAAGAAAATGAGAATCTCGAAAAGCGTGCCCCCAAAAATCCTCAAACTCTGCAGAAGGAAGCTTGACAGTGTGAGGATCAACTTTGGTGAAGAGCTCCCTTCGGTTTGAGACTCGAAAGTGCCAAAAAAATGAAGGAGAAAGAGTTTCGGGCTATTTATAGGCCGCAGGAAACAAATGGAGAAATTCCCATTTTGTCCCGACTTTCGGGCGCAGGGGGGGTTTTCGGGCGGCTACAGTGTTGGGCCTGGCCCAACACTGTGCGCGCCCGAATTCCTCCCGTGCGGCCACGTAGCCCAGCAAACAGGCTGCAGCGGGTGGAGCTACTCAGCGGCGGCCACGTCGCGCGCCTCCCCGCCCGACACGCGTCCCGCACAGCGAACAGCTGTGCGGGGCGCGCCAAACGCCGCCACGTGTCCCTCCCCGCGGTCAAAGCGGGTAGGTGGCGCCCGCCAGTGGCAGGGCGACACGTGGCCCTGCCACTGTCGCGGTCACACGTGCGGGCAGGGCGCCGCCCTGGCCGCCTGCCACGTACGCGCCCCGAGGCGCCCGTCCGCCGATCCGTGCGCCGCGCCTCGTGAGCCCGCGAATGGGGTGACGACACGTGTCCTGTGCACCCGATCCACACAACCAATTAAGGTTCCGTGGACCACGCCGCGTGCACCGACCAACCGCGGGATGCCACGTGTCCCCCCGCCCCGGTCCATGCACCGCCGCGCAAATTCTGTAGACCGCGCCTCACGGGCCCGCCAATCAGGCGGCGCCACGTGTCATGCGCCGGGTCCGTGCACCCAGCCGCGGCGCTCTGTGGACCGCGCGCTGCGGACCGGCCAATCATGGGCTGCCACGTGGCAGCCGGCGGTCCACGGCCCCTCCCATGCACCGTATTTCAGCGAAAACTTCTGGGAGTCCGTTTTTGGGCATCCGGACTCAGAATTTAACAAGAAAATAGCCGTTTTCAAGCGTTTTTCCGCGCTGAATCCATTTCCAAGCTCAGTTTGGCCAAAAACCTTTTCAGAATTTCGGCAAACACAGCTGAAGATAACTCACAGGGTCCATCTGTAGCATCCCCTTGATGCACAATGGGCCAAACGCACCGACAATAGGTGTTCTATACAATGGATTCACCAGAAAAGCTGCATGGGAAACTGGGCCACCACATATTCTATATCGGCTATTTGCGTCGTGGATTCGACGTGGCATCGTGGATTCGATGTGTTGAAGGTGTTTCGTGGATTCGAAACGTGTGCTCGTGGATTCGAGTGGCGTTCGTGGATTCGAACGTGTGCAGTGGACGTGCAATCGGTGAGCGCAAGGTCCAAAGAAGTTGAAGGAGGGGTTGAGTCCGTGGAGTCGGTAATCACCTTGTTATTCTTCTATTCTTAGTGGATTGTTATTGCGTGTTGGTCCCGTGGTTTTTCTCCTGGATTGGAGTTTCCACGTATATCTCGGTGTGCTGTTTTTATTTCCGCATTGGTTTTTATTTTGCACTGAGATTGGTTTTATAAGTATTACACCTATTCACCCCCCCTCTAGTTGTTTGATAGTACGTATTTAGATCCTTGGGGATCCAAAAACCAACAGTTAAAGGTAGGATGATATGGACTTTGTAGTCAGGACGCCGTGCATATACAAAGGAGACTCTGCCCGTTTGCAGAGTGAATTTGTATATGCGGCGGGTCTGGGCACGCACTGGGGAAGATTGATTTAAAAAAAAATATATATGACAAATTTGAGAGCTAAACGGTGACGTTTCTTCCGCGTGTTTAAACCCCGGGGCGTGACAGATTAAGATGGTATCAGAGAAAAACAACTTTAACCACAGTAGTCGCTGTTTAACACCCACAGAAGTACATTACCACTGGCTACTAGCTAATGAAATGATCAGGGTATAGGTGCGTAGAGATGCGAGAGTGGGGGACTGCTGAGTATTGGTTCTCAGCTTAGTTCGGTTGTTGTCCTTGGGTAGTTGTGTTGTTTTGGAGGCTGGGGTCGAGGCCGGCTGCCACCGGGGTCTTGATGGTTGCTGGGAATCAATGGATTAGGCAACCAGCACAGGACACGGTGGGCCTGCTGACGATGTCCGTGCACTTGGTGTGGCTGATAACACAGCAAATCGTTACGCCGGCTTTTGTTTTTCCGAACCCCCTCCCTCTGCCAACGTTATGGACGTCGTTAGTAATGGTGACTGGTGGTAGTGCAATCCGCCGGTGTTTGTTAGTGTGTCGGCCATTTTGTCGGTCGTGAGTAATTGTGTAATCTCTTGTCTAAATTTATACCTTCTAGGTCTGCTGGTTTTAGGTTACAGCAGATAGTCGGCCGATTCTTTTGCATCTTGGACAAAGTATGGGTGGGAATGAGGATACTTCCCCTATGGTTGTTACCCATAGTTCGGCTTTTTACTGTGGACACTGCGATGGTGGTAGAAATCGTCGAGATGGGTCTTGGGGTTCTCCTTTGGGTTGAGAAAGGAAACTCCCGGGGCCAGCAAATCTTGTTCGTATGGGCTCGAGTTTTGGTTGAGCGGACCTAGAGCTTAGAATACTCCTAGTTGAGAATGTGATCGTTTGGTCTAGGGATATGCAGCTCGGTTCGGTGTAGAGTGCTTGGAGGGGCAATAGATTGGGACCGAGCGGTAGGGGTTAACCAGAGTGTCGTCCTGTAAAATTCCAGAATTGGTTAGTTTTTTATGCTTATCTCTTTCCAAAGGTTTCTAAACTATAAATAGACATTTAGGGTTTCTCAAGAACTACCGATGAATTAATAAAACACTTGAGAGCAACCCTAGAGGCTAGGTTTTTTATCGTTCTTCTTTATAGCCTCTTTTAGGTCAATTCGACGGTTCTTTCAAGAACATATCTTTTGTCGAATTGATCTAATCTTTGCTTAGAGATTTCATCCACGGTTCTTCAATGATAATCTAAGCAAAGGATCACCATCGAAGCTTATATTCTATATCGGCTATTTGCGTCGTGGATTCGACGTGGCATCGTGGATTCGATGTGTTGAAGGCGTTTCCTGGATTCGAAACGTGTGCTCGTGGATTCGAGTGGCGTTCGTGGATTCGAACGTGTGCAGTGGACGTGCAATCGGTGAGCGCAAGGTCCGAAGAAGTTGAAGGAGGGGTTGAGTCCGTGGAGTCGGTAATCACCTTGTTATTCTTCTATTCTTAGTGGATTGTTATTGCGTGTTGGTCCCGTGGTTTTTCTCCTGGATTGGAGTTTCCACGTATATCTCGGTGTGCTGTTTTTATTTCCGCATTGGTTTTTATTTTGCACTGAGATTGGTTTTATAAGTATTACACCTATTCACCC
Source organism: Tillandsia leiboldiana (assembly GCA_029204045.2). Taxonomy (NCBI): domain Eukaryota; kingdom Viridiplantae; phylum Streptophyta; class Magnoliopsida; order Poales; family Bromeliaceae; genus Tillandsia; species Tillandsia leiboldiana. The sequence continues at coordinate 11,492 of JAQNDB010001637.1, read as the reverse complement.
CCCCTCTAGTTGTTTGATAGTACCTATTTAGATCCGTGTGGATCCTAAAAACCAATAATTGGTATCAGAGCGGGTTTTAGGTTTATCTATCATGTCGGGTGAAAGTGGTAATATTTATAGACCTCCTCTTTTTGATGGGACTAATTATGCTTATTGGAAAGTGCAAATGAGAGCTTTTCTCATCGCAATTGATGAGCGGGTATGGCAATCCGTGGAGTACGGTTGGGTGCATCCTGTTGAGGAAGTAGGAAATTCTACTACCCCAAAACCTCGCTCTAGATGGTCCAAAGAGGAATTCGAAAGATCTTCTTACAATGGGAAAGGTATGAACGCTTTATTTAATTCTCTTTCCTCGACTAAGTTCACACGAATTTCCGCGTGTGAAACTGCAAAGGAGATTTGGGATATTCTCAAAATTACACATGAGGGTACTAATCTTGTAAAAATTCAAAAGCTCCAGATGCTTACAAGTCAATTTGACTCTATTCATATGGAAGAGCATGAATTGTTTACAGATTATTACACTAGACTTCAAGATGTAATTAATACTTGTGCTAATTTAGGAGAAAAGATCCCGGAGTCGAAAGTTGTAAGAAAGATACTTCGGACTCTTCCGGAATGGTTTAGGGCAAAGGTTACTGCCATCGAAACCGTTAGTCATCCGGATGAGATGAGAGTAGAGGAATTAGTAGGTGCTTTACAAACTTATTAGATGACCTTTCCTACTAATCAAATTTCTTCCAAGTCTTCTTCTAAGCTTACAGGTATTGCATTCAAATCAACAAAGGAAGAAGATAGCGAATCAAGTTCCGACGATGAAATCTCTTTTACCGATTTTGAAGAAAAATTGGCGCGGATCGTAAAGAAATTTCGTCGGAAGTTTTGGAAGAATCGAACCGATGGATCTTCATCCACTAAACCATCTAAAGGATCATCGGGTTCTAAATCCTCTAAACTCAAAGTCATTGCAAAACCTTCTAAAGAAAAAGAAAAAGATGATTTCGAAGGGGAAATCCAATGCTATAGATGCAAAGGCTACGACCATATTTCAACGGATTGTCCTTCTCCGAAATCATATAAAAAGAAGGCTTTGCAAGCGAAAACTTGGGACGATTCTACTTCTAATAAATCGACCTCAAGTAAAGAGGAAAAAGTCGTTGCCTTTCTTTCATGCCTCTCAAATTCCCTCTTCTAATATTTGCTTATCATCTTTAATCACTGACTCTATTCCTTTCATTTTGCATGAAACATCAACATCCGGCGGAGAGTCATCAAGTGAGGGGGAGTCGGACGAAGAAGAACTCGTTGAGGCATATCAACAACTTCTTACGGAATCAAAGAAGATGGCAAAGCAGATTAAGAAGTTGAGGAAGCAACGACTTGAGATTCAAGACGAGAATCATGATTTAAAGATCAAACTTCATGATCTCGAGGAGGAACAAGAGCTTTTATTGGATAATAATAAAATCCTCCAAGAAAAGATAAATCAATCGGAAACGATCGTTAATTCCCATATTAACAAGATTGATTTTCTTGAAAAGCAGTTTGAGGAAATTCATGTCACCAACCAAGCTTTGACCAAGCAAGTTCATCAACTTAAATCCGATATACAAAGGCTTTCAACCGGTTCGAAGAAACTTGATTGTATGTCCGGATTAGGTCAAACAAGCAAAGTTGGTTTGGGATTTAAAAAGAACCAAACTGTGAAGGCTTCAAGTTCCACAACTAAATTGAGAGGAAGAACTTGTCACCAATGTGGACTTGAAGGACACTTGATGAAGATATGCCCGAAAAAGAGAAAGAGGAATTCATCGGTAACTTCATTTACGGAGCGAACTCAACGGAATCAAAAGACTTATCAAGTCAAAGGAGTTCACTCAAACCACCAAAGGTCCGAGCCACAACATCAATCATACAAGTGGATCATTGCGAGGCAAAGACCTAAGGTGGATCAACAGTCAAAGCTATCATCTCCCAACCACAATGAATCAAGACAACCCAAAATCCGACGATTTTGGATTCGGAAAGGTGATATCTTTCCTTGTCTTAAGTTCTAAATAGCTTATGACTGTATGTAATGCTTTGATTGGTTTTCCTTTCATATTTTTCTTAATCTCTGCATTACATGTTTTCAATGCTCTTCGTTTTTATGTTTTGTTTTTAAACAAAAGGGTTTTAACGAACAAGTGCATTGAATAAAAAGGGTTTTACTTTCACTCACTCCAATTTAATTTTATATGAATTATCAACTTTACTCCATAATCATAATTCTTGAAGATACTTCATTATAGGAGTTTTTGATAATTATATTCATCAAATTTTAGTAATCATGTGTGATCTTTAGATGATTAATCTATCTCGGTTGTGTGAGTTCTTTGTGATAAACATGAGACAACCGATAGACTAAAATTTGGGATTTAATTCTTTCACATAAGAGATTGCATTTTTACAAGGGTAAGAAATGAATTGCAAAAGATGTGGAAAGAGTTACATCCGAAAGGAGTGTGAAAACTACCACCACATGTTGGAAAGAGCTGCCACCCCGGTCGTCCGGTTAGTGTGTGAAGCTACCACATGTTATGGATGATGCTTGAAAAATATTTTTTGAAATTTTTTAGATGAAGCATTCGGAGATTTAAATTCAAAGTTCTTATTTTGAACACACTCCTGGTTGGTATAAGGTGGGATAGTTGAAAGATGCTCAAAGAGCCACCCTTAGGTATTTTAGTGCTTATCTCAAATTTGAAAGGGTAGAAATCAAATTGATGTCATTTGGAAATCTCTGTAAGTCATCTTTGTAAATCCGTTACATCTTGATAGACTTTGGATCTCAAGATTATTTTTGATGACTTGTGTTTGATGTATATAATATGAAAAACGGTTTATAATGTTTTATCTTTGTTTTTCATGATTTCGGAGCAAATCTTTTTAATTTTTGTGAAATTAATTGGATTGAATGGCATCTATGTGATCTCATATTATTTTCAAGCACTTAAATTGTTTTCTTGATGGAATACAAATCGGTAATTCAAATTTTTCAAAATCTAGATTTGTTTCAAAAAATTATTTGATTTTTGCTTTCGGCTACCAGTACGCAATCTGTGTTTATGTTATATACCGGAACTGAGCTTTTATCTCTCTTTCTCTATGAACTAATGCTGTTAGTGATTTCCTTTTGTCTAGTATGTTCACTGTTTGACAATTTGTGACAAAAAGGGGGAGAAGAGAAATAGGGGGAGACGGAGATGAGATCATCAAGATAGGGGGAGATGAAACAATGAGATAAAGAAAAAGATTTGAGGACAAGAGTCGAAAAACAAAAAGAACCAAAAGGATGAATCAAATGTAGGATTTACATTTCTAACGACTAACGTTTGATTTTGTTTGGAGTTTTGTTTTGGAGGATTTACATCACTTTAAGACTCCAAGTCCTAAGTCATAGAGTATGTTCTAGGATTGACTGGTTCAAATGTAATTTTTGTTTATCGGATCTTTCACGCAAAGAAAGTCAATGTTTTGGTGATGACATTGAGTTTCGATTTTTTGGTTTAAGATGAGTGTCTTGAGCGTTTTATGTATTTTTGGGTTTTGTCACGAAATTGCCAAAGGGGGAGATTGTTACGGCTTTTTGTGTTGGCATATTTCGTGAGTTGAGTAGTTGAGTTGTTGAGTTGAGTCGGAGTCTTGAAGTGATCAAATTGTCAATCAGCAATCGAAGACTTAGAGAAGATTCAACAAGATCTCAAGTTGACACTCAGTGTTTTGAGTCTTGAAGATTGAAGTTGAAGGATTGTGGATCATATACATCAATCTCAAGGAAAATGGATTCAGATTGATCAGGTACGTTTAACTAAATAATTTTGGTGATCCGAATACATTTGTGTAGTTTAGAAACACTTGGATAAGTTTTCATTGCTTAAAAATAAAAAACTGGGCATTTTACTTGTTCAGAGTCCGGACCGTGGATCTCAGTCCGGACCCCGAACGTAGGTTTGTTCATGTGCAATTCCAGTCCGGACCTTGGAAATTTCAGTCCGGACCCCGAACGTGGAATTGGTGAAATTGCATGAACAGTCCGGACCGTGGATTGCAGTCTGGACCCCGAATGTCGTCTTTTCTGGAAAAAGTCTGTTTCGCTGAAGCAGTCCGGACCGTCAATTCCAGTCCGGACTGTCGTCCTGTAAAATTCCAGAATTGGTTAGTTTTTGATGCTTATCTCTTTCCAAAGGTTTCTAAACTATAAATAGACATTTAGGGTTTCTCAAGAACTACCGATGAATTAATAAAACACTTGAGAGCAACCCTAGAGGCTAGGTTTTTTATCGTTCTTCTTTATAGCCTCTTTTAGGTCAATTCGACGGTTCTTTCAAGAACATATCTTTTGTCGAATTGATCTAATCTTTGCTTAGAGATTTCATCCACGGTTCTTCAATGATAATCTAAGCAAAGGATCACCATCGAAGCTTATATTCTGTCACGCCTCGGGTCGAAACTGCGACCCGGGCTCGCCAACAGATCCGCCGACCATACGGGAAGCCCCGTATAGACGTAGCGACTAACCTGCAAAAGAGATCTACACTAAACAGATATCAGAGCTGATAAGGTAAAAGCTGGATAAAATAAATACAACTCTAACAAAATATACAACCAGAGTCCTCACCAAAATACAATATTTCTCAAAATAAGAAGAGTACAACTCAATCCTCACTACAAGGTCACTCGACAAGAACTCTCAAAAAGTAGGGAGGTACATCTACTCTCAAACGACAACTGGTAGGGATCTATCTCGCGACTCCCTTACCTCGATCAGTCGGGTCAGCAACAGGTGCGGCAGGAACTGGAGCAGAAGAAGAAGTCCCTGGGGAAAAATACACCACGACGGGTGTGAGAACTACGTCCCAAGTAGTTCTCAGTGGGTGCCGCCAACAAGCCCGACGGTCTGCCCACTAAGTCTACTAGAGGCAAAAAGTAACAATGCAGTGCGGAAAGGGAAAAGCTGGTAAAGTAATCTCTACAGCTACTATGCCTCTATCTAGATGCTCAAAAGTGGGACAGAAAGAACATGATGCTACAACTAGCTCTCGACTCAAATCACCCAATCTCAACTGACTGCCGCATAGGGTCCAGTCAAACCTGCGCCTACCTACTGCCGTTACGTCCCGGGGGACCAGACTTACGTAGGGCGTCCGTGACTGCCACTAACTGGCCCAGCCAGAGGGACTGTGTTCGTGACTGCCACTAACTGGCCCAGCCAGAGGGAACACTGCGTCGACAAGTCGCGATAGAAGAACAGGCCCAACTCTGGAGTGGCTCTCGAGGGGAGCGACCCCACCGAGGAAAGTATCCGCGCATCTCTGTCGAGCTCAAATGTGGCTCATGCAGGCTATAATCCAAATCCTCGATCAACAAGATCGACTGAAACCAAAGGAACACTGTCTCACACACAGGCTGGAAAACTGCACAGCCGAGACTCACTGTCACTCAAAATAGCTCTCAAGATCTCAAATCTACAACCCAAGTCACTTTCCCAAGGAAACCTGGTCTACAGACTGCTAACAACTCCACTCGGTCCCCAGACACGAGTGTAAATGCATCCCACAATAATCCGACCTCTCGGCCCACTACTTGGGCGAGGAGAACTCTAAGTCCAGAGTGATATACAGAAAAGTGATGTGGGAATGTCTAGAGTAATAGAACCTAGCCCAAGTTGAGGTTTTCTACAGTCTGGCTGAACATGCATCATATGGCAGTGGTGCTAGGTCAAGTTCCAAGATAAATAATAAACAACAGCTTGTAGGGAGCAAGATAATAATAATCAACAGCTTAGGGGAGAAAAATAATCACAGGATCATCTAACTACAACAGGAATATCAATTCACACATTCTAGCATGCTGGACATCAAACATTAAAATATGCAAGTCCCTAAAGTTAGAATTAGTCCACAGTCCGCTGATCTTGAAAAGAGGTCACCCACCTGATGCGCTGATCAGTCCAAGTCCTACAGCTGATAATACCAACAACACAGCAACTCACTGTCCAGTAAATCCAGTACAGTCCAAATCTCACCTGGATTCAACATAGGCTACAATTATACACAATCCCGCAAAAATCTGTCCAAAAATCACATGCTGAATTTCAGCTGCACAGAAGCCAAAATATCACCTGCTGAAAGTGCTCAATAAATTCCAATAAAATATCCCGGCGTTCTTCGCGTCGATAGCTTCGAAACAAGTACCTGCACGCCCAAATCGGAGTTCCGTAGGCCAAGATATAAATTCCACAACACGGGCGCGCGAAGACATACAACCACATAACTGTAAAATCTGGCACAGATAAAAAAAGGAAGATGTATACCTCCGAGAAGATCTCAGGAAATTCCAAAAAAAATACCACGATGATCCTTGTGTCGAGTAGATGAAAAAAGTCTATAAGCACGTCCTGATCCGAGATTTGTGCGCGAAGATCTCTTCAAAAGAAGCTGCTGTCCTCACCAAAAACTCACAGCAAGAAGGGTCCAAATGAGCACGAGAAAACACCTCGAAAAACGTGAAATCTGAAAATGTACGAGAAACCCAAAATTGTAGCCTCACCTGTTACGAATCCAGCAGCAAAGAAATCGCTCTAAAAGATGGTCGGAGGAGGACGGGGGAGCTCGTACACCGAAGAGCGACGGAAGAAACACAATGAAAGAGCGTCGCGCCGCGCCAAGAAAATGAGAATCTCGAAAAGCGTGCCCCCAAAAATCCTCAAACTCTGTAGAAGGAAGCTTGACAGTGTAAGGATCAACTTTGGTGAAGAGCTCCCTTCGGTTTGAGACTCAGAAGTGCCAAAAAAATGAAGGAGAAAGAGTTTCGGGCTATTTATAGGCCGCAGGAAACAAATGGAGAAATTCCCATTTTGTCCCGACTTTCGGGTGCAGGGGGGGTTTTCGGGCGGCTACAGTGTTGGGCCTGGCCCAACACTGTGCGCGCCCGAATTCCTCCCGTGCGGCCACGTAGCCCAGCAAACAGGCGGCAGCGGGTGGAGCTACTCAGCGGCGGCCACGTCGCGCGCCTCCCCGCCCGACACGCGTCCCGCACAGCGAACAGCTGTGCGGGGCGCGCCAAACGCCGCCACGTGTCCCTCCCCGCGGTCAAAGCGGGTAGGTGGCACCCGCCAGTGGCAGGGCGACACGTGGCCCTGCCACTGTCGCGGTCACACGTGCGGGCAGGCGCCGCCCTGACCGCCTGCCACGCACGCGCCCCGAGGCGCCCGTCCGCCGATCCGTGCGCCGCGCCTCGTGAGCCCGCGAATGGGGTGACGACACGTGTCCTGTGCACCCGGTCCACGCAACCAATTAAGGTTCCGTGGACCGCGCTGCGTGCACCGATCAACTGCGGGATGCCACGTGTCCCCCCGCCCCGGTCCATGCACCGCCGCGCAAATTCTGTAGACCGCGCCTCACGGGCCCGCCAATCAGGCGACGCCACGTGTCATGCGCCGGGTCCGTGCACCCAACCGCGGCGCTCTGTGGACCGCACGCTGCGGACCGGCCAATCATGGGCTGCCACGTGGCAGCCGGCGGTCCACGGCCCCTCCCATGCACCGAATTTCAGCGAAAACTTCCAGGAGTCCGTTTTTGGGCATCCGGACTCAGAATTTAACAAGCAAATAGCCGTTTTCAAGCGTTTTTTCCGCGCTGAATCCATTTCCAAGCTCAGTTTGGCCAAAAACCTTTTTAGAATTTCGGCAAACACAGCCAAAGGCCAACACAGCTGAAGATAACTCACAGGGTCCATCTGTAGCATCCCCTTGATGCACAATGGGCCAGACGCACCGACAATAGGTGTTCTATACAATGGATTCACCAGAAAAGCTGCATGGGAAACTGGGCCACCACATCCTCCCCCACTAAAAGGGAGTTTCGTCCCCGAAACAAGAAACAACAGACGTACCTCAACCAGAAGTCTCGAACAGGAAAGGATAGGTATCCCGCATCATCGTCTCCAGCTCCCAAGTAGCCTCCCGCTCCTCGTGATTGCTCCACAGAACATTCACATAAGGTATGGCCCGGTTGCGCAACTCTCTCACCTCTCGAGCGAGAATTCGCAACGGGCGCTCCTCGTAACCAAGATCCTCTCTGATCTCCAAAGAAGTGAAGTCGATCACGTGCGAGGGGTCGAAAACATATCTCCTCAAAGCTGAGACGTGGAAGACGTCATGAACTCCGGCCAGGCGGGGTGGAAGAGCAACTCTATAAGCCACAGGGCCAATCCTCTCAAGTACCTCGAAGGGTCCAATAAAGCAGGGACTGAGCTTTCCCCGAACTCCAAATCTCCTGACCCCTTTCGAAGGCGAGACCTTCAAAAAGACATGATCACCACCTGAAACTCAAGGTCTCGCCGCCGAGTATCAGCGTAGCTCCTCTGTCGACTCTGGGCTATCTCAAGATGTCGGCGAACCAATATGACTTTCTCTTCTGCCTCCAGCAGTAAGTCCGGTCCCAAAGTCCTCCTCTCACCCACGTCACTCCAATACAGGGGTGACCGACACTTGCGTCCATACAATGCCTCAAACGGAGCCATCTGGATGCTCGCTTGATAGCTGTTGTTGTACGCAAACTCAACCAATGCTAAGTGCCGGTACCACCCTCCTCCAAAATCCATAACGCACGCTCTCAACATGTCCTCAAGGGTCTGTATGGTGCGCTCAGACTGTCCATCGGTCTGTGGGTGGAATGCTGTGCTAAACGGAGTTGGGTCCCCAAGGCTGACTGAAGACTCCCCCAGAAGTGTGATACGAACCTCGGGTCCCTATCTGATACAATCGAGGTGGGTATACCGTGTAGTCTCACTATCTCATCCAAGTATAACTGCGCAAGTCGCTCCAACGGCAAAGTCATCTGTACAGGCAAAAAGTGTGCAGACTTGGTGAGTCTATCCACGATAACCCAAATCGCATCGGCCCCACTCTGCGCCCTCGGCAGTCCAGTGACGAAATCCATGGTGATGTGGTCCCACTTCCACTTAGGAATTGGAAGACTCTGTAACTTGCCAGCAGGAACCCGATGCTCTGCCTTCACTTGTTGACAAGTTAAACAATGAGCCACAAATCTTCCAATATCCCGCTTCATTCCGGGCCACCAAAAATGTGCCTTGAGGTCCTTATACATCTTAGTACCACCAGGATGAATGGTATAAGGCGTATAATGGGCCTCTCTCAAAATCTGATCTCTGAGCTCGGTGTCCATAGGCACACACACTCGGTCCCTGTACCGCAGTACTCCGAGTTATCCACTGCAAAATTCCCTAACTGATCAGCCTGAATCTGCGATCTAATCCGAGTCAAGGTGGGGTCCTCACTCTGTGTCTCTCTAATCCTCTCCAACAGAGTGGGCTGCAAGACCATAGACATGAGTCTAGCAGAGACCCCAGGGGATACAACCTCAATCTGTAAGCGCCTCATCTGCTCCACAAGCGGTGCCTGCTGGGTGATCAACATGCTCAAGCTCTGCGCTGACCTCCTACTCAAAGCATCTGCCACTACATTGGCCTTGCCGGGGTGATAAAGAATACTCACATCATAGTCCTTTAGCAACTCCAACCACCGGCGTTGCCTCAAATTCAGCTCCTTTTGTGTGAACAGGTACTTCAAGCTCTTATGATCAGTGTAAATCTCACAATGCTCCCCGTAGAGGTAATGTCGCCACAACTTCAGCGCGAACACCACGGCTGCAAGCTCCAAGTCATGAGTAGGGTAATTCTTCTCATAATCCTTTAATTGCCGTGAAGCATAAGCAATTACCCTACCATGCTGCATCAAAACACATCCCAGACCACTGTGGGAGGCGTCACTATATATCACAAATCCATCGCCCATGACAGGTAGTGCTAAAACTGGTGCCGAGATTAATCTCCTCTTCAGTTCCTCAAAACTTTCCTGGCACCGCTCAGACCAAACAAACCTTATCCCCTTCCTGGTCAAACTGGTAAGGGGAGTAGAGAGCTTCGCAAAGCCCTCTACAAAGCGACGGTAGTAACCTGCTAAACCCAAAAAGCTACGGACCTCAGTAACCGTCGTCGGTCTAGGCCAATCCCGAACAGCATCAATCTTCGTCGGGTCAACTGCCACTCCTGCGGCTGATACAACATGGCCTAGAAAAGCGACCTCCCGAAGCCAAAATTTGCACTTCTTAAACTTGGCATACAGCTTCTTCTCTCGCAGAAGCTGCAGCACTATCCTCAAGTGCTCCTCATGCTCCAAATCACTCCGGGAGTAAATCAGAATGTCGTCAATAAACACAACGACAAACCGATCCAAGTACGGCTGAAATACTCGGTTCATTAAATCCATGAATGCTGCAGGGGCATTAGTTAATCCAAAAGGCATAACTGTAAACTCATAATGCCCGTACCGGGATCTAAAAGCCGTCTTGGAGATGTCCTCGGCCCTCACCCTCAGCTGGTGGTAACCTGACTGGAGATCAATCTTGGAGAACACAGACGCTCCCTGCAACTGATCAAACAGATCATCAATCCGTGGAAGGGGGTACTTGTTCCGGATGGTCACTTTATTCAGCTCTCTGTAGTCGACACATAATCGAAGCGACCCATCCTTCTTCTTCACAAATAAAACTGGCGCTCCCCACGGAGATACACTGGGCCTCACAAAGCCCACATCCATCAAGTCCTGCAACTGGGGCCTTCAGCTCTCTCAGCTCGGCAGGGGCCATCCTATAGGGTGCCATCGAGATAGGTGCGGTTCCTGGAACCACATCAATCACAAACTCAATCTCCTCTCCGGTGGCATGGTCGACACACTCTGAGGGAAACACATCTGGGGAACTCGCGGACAATAGGGATATCCTCGAGTCCCAGTGCCGCCATTGGCACCTCCACAATCGTCGCCAGGAAGGCGTACAACACCCTACTCATCATCCGCCGGGCTCTCGCCGAAGAAATAGTCATGGCAAAATAAGGTACTCTTGGCAGCCTCTGTAAACGAACTCCTCCTGTCCAGGCTCGCGGAGGGTCACCGTCCTCTCTCTGCAGTCAATGGTGGCGAAATACCGAGCTAACCAATCCATGCCAAGTACCACGTCGAAATCCTGGAGCTGCCGCAAGACGAGCAAGTCTGCCGGCAGGGACCCAGGGTCCCAACTGTACAGGGCAATCCCTACACACTCCTCGACATGCAAGACATGGTCTGGAATCTGAACCTCTAATGCATGCAATAATGAAACTACCTCTATACCATGTAGGGATGCAAATGCTCTACTAATAAATGAATGCGATGCACCGTATCAAAAGAGCATGAGTACGAACTGCAGAAAATCAAAATAGTACCTTCGACTACATGATCGGCTGCTGAAGCATCCTCAACCTGGGCGGCATAGACTCGCCCGCTCGCGCCGGGGGATCGCTCTGCTATGCCGCGAAGAGTGATAAGCGTTGATCCTGCCTACTCTAGGCCACAGAAGGCCCTGCTGTCATGTAAGGAACAGAAGGTGCTG
>JAQNDB010001636.1:0-46585 GCA_029204045.2 Tillandsia leiboldiana | reverse complement strand
ATCCTTTTTACACCTCTTGGGCAGTGTCTCTCGTTGTACCATAGCAGCAAGTAGGAAAACATCCAAGTGATCACCATTGCTATTGGTCTTTTGAGAAAAGAAATCCCTGTGTGCAACAACTCAAGAACACGAAAAAATTGTTAATTTTCAGAAATTAGAAAAATTGTACCCAAACAATCATTATCGTGTAGAGAGACTAAGATCAAATTAGTTTTGCAAAAGGAATTTTAAAAATAGATCAAATGCATAATTTTCGAAAATCCTTATTATATGCCCTAAAACCGAAATTTTGAAATCGAAGACCAAAAATCCGTTTATCTTGATAATACCTAGCATATAATCAAAACTAATCTACCCAGAGTTCTTATTTCAAAAGAAATTTGATCAAAAACAATCCACAAACAAAATTGATCCAAGAAAATCATCACGTTTGAGGAGGAATAGAGAAAACGGTGAAAAACCGAGATTTTGATCAATAAAACTTACTTGGAGTTGAAGAACTTGAGTTTGAAAGCTTCCAAGAAGGATGAAATCTAGAGAGAGAGGCTCTGGAAACTTTGGAACAAAAGATTGGAGTAAGAGAAATCAAACCCTTTTGTTCTTTATAAACCCTAGCCGCGATCCGGATCAGACCATAGCTTGCGATCCGGATCGGCTACCCGCAGTGAGAAACTGCGTTCGGGATCCGGATCATCTTGCCCGATCCGGATCGGCTCCAACTTTTTCTTTAGAAAATTTCAGAGAAATTCAAGAAAAACCAGAAAAAGATTGTAAGCCAAATGTGTATCAACTTTAAACAAAAATCATCGTTTCATACAACAACATTAGATTATGTCGAATCTATCAATAATATCCAAAAATGAAACGAGAATTTACAAAAATTAAATCCCTTAAAATTGAACACCTTCAATTACATCTAACTTGATCTTATAAGTAATGCCTTTATCAAATCATCAATTCAGTAAAGAAAATGAAATACAAAGATCAATAGATGTTTGAAATCCCAAATATAGTAGATAATGTATCTAGACAATCTGTTGAACAGAGTGGCTCTTTGAGCATCTTTCTTTAAAAACCCACCTTACACCAACCTTGAAATTTGACGGAGTTAAGTATTTCAACATGCATTTTACTTAATCAAAATTGAACAACCATGCTTGGTATACATGTGGTAGCTGCACACAATACTCGGACGACCGAGGTGGTAGCTCTTTTCTCCATGTGTGTGGTAGTTTTCACACTCCTCATTGGGATGTAACTCTTTCCACATCTTTTGAGCATTTTACTTTTCTTTGACTCCCCCTCAATTGGCTATCAATTATTTAAGATATAAAGTATTCAACCAAAATTGATCTGGATTTCATACTCGACTAAGCAGTCAAATAAGATAATGACTATACCAAGAGATCATTGAGAGAGAGAAATTGACTTTGATCACTCAGAAGATGATTTAATTAACATAAATGATCATTGCAACAGTGAAATATTATGATGGCAAAAGCATAATAAATTTCTAAATGTGCGAAAAGATGCAATTAAAGTCAATTATGATCTATGCTCAATTAATGTCCTATGTACAACAAAACAAAACGAAAAACAAACAAAACCTATCCTAAGCAAAGGTTTCAAAAAGAAGTTTATTTCAAGGAAAGCATTCCAATTGCTTTTCGCAAATGAATAAAACGTTTTTGATCCAAAGGTTTTGTTAGAATGTCAGCTAATTGATCCTCAGTTGAAATATATGAAAGTTGAAGAGTATTTGATTCAACTAGCTCTCTAAGAAAATGATATCTAAGTTCAATATGTTTTGTTCTAGAGTGCAACACAGGGTTTTTAGAAATGTTAATTGCACTTGTGTTGTCACAAAGAATTGTTACCGAAGATGCTGAAATCCGGAAGTCGCTCAACACACTTTTCATCCAAATGAGTTGGGTTGAACAACTACCCGCTGAAATGTATTCCGCTTCGGCAGTCGAGAGTGCTATGCAATTCTGCTTTTTACTGTGCCATGCAACAAGGCAATGGCCAAGATAGAAGCATGCACCACTCGTGCTTTTCCGATCATCCACTGATCCTGCCCAATCGGCATCTGAGTATCCAACAATATCCAAACTTGTTCCCATAGGATACCAAATTCCGAAATTAATTGATCCTTTGATATACCGGATGATCCTTTTCACCGCTTTCAGGTGAACCTCCTTTGGTGCAGATTGATATCTCGCGCAGATCCCAACACCAAAAGATATATCCGGGCGACTAGCCGTGAGGTAAAGTAGACTTCCAATCATACTTCGATACAGTTTCTCGTCTACATTCTCACTTTGTGATTCACTTCCAAGTCCCTTGTGGCTAGTTCCCATTGGAGTCGGAAAATCCTTCGAATTTTCAAGATCAAACTTTTTAACCAACTCCATTGCATACTTGGATTGACTCAAGTGAATACCTTCATCATTTTGTTTAATTTGCAATCCAAGGAAATAAGTCAATTCGCCCATCATGGACATCTCAAATTCGCTTTCCATGGTCTCCGCGAATTTAGAAGCATCATTATCTCTTGTTGCGCCAAATACAATGTCATCGACATAGATTTGTGCTACAATGAAATTGCTTGATAATGCTTCACAAAGAGAGTCCTATCAGCTCCCCCTCGAGTGTAGCCCTTCTCCAAAAGGTGCTTTGTCAACCTTTCGTACCATGCTCGCGGTGCTTGTTTCAGACCGTAAAGAGCCTTTTTCAAACGAAAAACATGGTTAAGTTGTTTATGGTCTACAAAACCTTTCGGTTGAGCCACATAAACTTTCTCATTTAAAAACCCATTTAGAAATGCGCTCTTAACGTCCATTTGAAATAATTTGATTTTAAAATGACAAGCAATAGCAAATAGTATACGAATGGACTCGAGTCTAGCTACAGGGGCGAATGTTTCATCAAAGTCTATACCTTCTACTTGAGAGTAGCCTTGAGCAACTAATCGTGCCTTGTTCCTGATGATAGTACCATCCTCATTTTTCTTGTTCTTAAAGATCCATTTGGTACCTATCACATTATGTTGCTTTGGAGGCTTCGTTAATTCCCAGACTTTGTTTCGCTCAAATTGATGGAGCTCTTCCTGCATTGCTTGAATCCAGTAGTCATCCTGAAGAGCTTCATCTATGTTCTTTGGTTCGATTAAAGATACGTAGCAAGCGAATCCACAAACCAACTGCCTCCGAGTTCTAACTCCTTCTTGTGGATCTCCAATAATATTCGATTCCGGATGATCCTTGGAGATTCGTAGCGTTTGTTGAAACGGAGTACTCGGAGATATATGAGATGATTCCTGCACATTAGATAAACTTGAAGAACCATTAGATGCATCATTAATATTGGAAGTATTATTATGAGAAGATGCAACGGCAGGAGAATCATCATCTAGAGAGATATCGAGGGTAGATTTTTCAGATGCAAAGTGAAAAGCTTCATCTACTTTAACATTTATAGATTCTACGATCGTCTTAGATTCCAAGTTAAATACTCGATATGCTCTACTATTAGTAGAATACCCCAAGAAAATCCCTTCGTCACTTCGTGAGTCAAACTTTCCAAGATTTTCACGGTCACGTAAAATGTAACACCGACTCCCGAAGATGCGAAAATATTTGATGTTGGGTTTTCTACCACACCATAGTTCATATGGTGTATTTAACGTTCCCGGGCGCAAAAAACACTCGATTAATGACATAGACAGCGGTGTTCACAGCTTCAGCCCAAAAATGTAGCGGTAAATTCCGGCTATGAAGCATCACACGCGCCATCTCTTGAACAACCCTGTTTTTGCGCTCAACAACACCATTCTGTTGAGGTGTATAGGGTGCAGAGAATTCATGCTTAATACCGTTTGAAGTACAAAAGGCAATGAATTTAGAATTAATGAATTCTCCACCTCTATCACTTCTAACACGAATGATCTTTTCATTCTTTTCAATCATAATACGAAGGCAAATCTCGTGAAAATAATCAAAAGTATCAGCTTTCTCTTTTAAAAATGCTACCCAAGAAAACCGAGAGAAATCATCAATCATCAAGAAAATTTACCATTTACCTCCCAAAGATGGTTGACGAGTTGGCCCCATTAAATCCATGTGTAAAAGTTCCAAAGGCCGTTTTGTACCAACGTGGTTCAAGTTCTTGTGTGCAGTTCTGGACTGTTTTCCCTTTTGGCAACCACCACACACAATGTTTTGTTTAAATAAAAGTTTTGGAACCCCCTTGACCACGTCCTTGTTTGAAATTTTAACAAGTTCCTTAAAATTTATGTGACCTAGCCTTTCATGCAAAGTGTTTTATTATTCAAAGAAACTAGGTTACATTTTTCTGAAATTTTATTAGGAACAACATAGCAATTGTTTTCAGATCTAACCCCTTTTAAAAAGAAGACATGGTCCTTATCAGTTACAATGCATTCAACAGATGAAAAGTTAACTGAAAAACCATTGTCGCAAAGTTGACTTATGCTTATGAGGTTAGTCTTAAGGCCATCAACAAATAAGACGTTTTTCAAAATCGGGCCATCTGGAATAGCTACCGTCCCTTTTCCAACAATTTTGGAAGATCGACCGTCTCCGAAAACAACAAGTCCACCGGAGATTTTCTCAAGATTTTGAAAACTATTTTTGTCACCGGTCATGTGACGGGAACAACCGCTATCCAGATACCAAGACGAACTATCATATGCATGCATGGAAACATTGGTAACAAGACAAGGAAAAATTTCACCTTTGCGCACCCAAACCTTTTTGGAATGCGTCGGTAATGGTCGTGAAGTTATATGCCTAGGTGAAAGCATCTTGTTAAAACGATTGCTGCTCCTTGATGTGGTCGTCTTGCGCGGTAAACTACCAGGGTTCTTTTCTTTCAATTGATTTGGAATTGATTTCCGAGGAATCACCTTTGTGGTAGTCATTGCAAGAGATGTTTGAGGTGAGCATTTGACTCCCGTCTTGCAATATCTTCTTATGTGCCCTGAAACACCACAACGAAAACATACCTTAGATCTTGACGATCCCAAAGAGGATGAAGTAGGTTTGTTGTCGTTGTTTGTCTTGAATTCCGGTGTCGGAGGAGGAGATACCGACTGAGGCACAAAAACTGTCCCACTCGAACTTGGACTGTTTTCAGTTTGAGTGTATCCGAGGCCGAACCGATTTGATTGACCAAGACCAAGAAGTCTATCCAACTTACTCCTTCCTGAAGAGAATCGCTGTAAGTCATCCTTGAGTTGGAAAATGGTCTTTGTCATTTCCAGGTTATCCTGTCGAGCCTCGTTGTAGAGCTTTGAGAAGTGATTCGCTTTATCCACCAGATTTGTATGTTCCTTCTCAAGTTGCTCATTGGACTCTTGAAGGGAAACATTTGCTTTTATCAGGTTTTCCCTTTCCACTTCAAGAGCGTTTGAGAGAGAAGTTGCCCTTTTTGCTTCTTCTTCGAGATCATGCAATCTCCCTCTCAAACTCTTGTTTTGCTTAGCCACTTTCTTTGAATCCCTCAAAAGTCTGTGGTAGGCTAGAGCAAAATCTTCACCTTCTGAATCATCCGATTCGTTGTCCGTTGCAATCTTTTCAACAGTGGAGTTGGACAACGACTCGGATGTACTTGCCATAAAGCACATGAAGGGTGAAGATATGGACGCGTGGAATGCCGTGGAGCTCTTTTCTTCATCACTTGAAGACGACTCATTTGACGTTGAGTTGTCATCCCAAGTGACGACTTGCATCGCCTTCTTCTTTGCCGGATACTTGTTGGGACACTCCGTTGCAATGTGGCCGTAGCCTCGACATTTGAAGCATTGTAGTTGTCCCTCTGAACTTTTCTTATCCTTTGAGAAGTTCTCTTGCTTTCTTGACTTGTAACTTGAAGTACCCTTGCCTTTGTTCGACTTTCCGAAGGATGGAGATTTACTTGAATTACCCCTTCGAAAGTTGCGGCGAAACTTCCTTATCAAGAGAGCGAGCTGCTTCTCAAATTCCTCCATAGAAAGGTTCTGGTCATCGTCTGAGGAGGATGTATCCGCGTCTTCTTCCTTAGTTGTTTTCAACGCATAACCTGAAGACTTAGAAGTGGATGCCTTTCCAGAAGAATTGTTAGTAGTAAACGTCATTTCATATGTTTGTAATGAACCAACTAATTCTTCTACACGTATTTCGTCCGGGTGTTTAATAGTTTCAATGGCTGTAACCTTTGGGCAAAATCGTTCAGGAAGAGTTCTTAAGATATTTCTTACAATCTTAAATTCTGGAATCTTCTCTCCCAGGTTAGCACATGAGTTTACGATGTCTTGCAATCGTGTATAGTAGTCCGTGAAAGATTCATTTTCTGCCATCAAGATAGAGTCAAACTTGCTCATAAGCATTTGCAGTTTCTGAATCTTCACGAGGTTAGTTCCCTCATGTGTAACCTGAAGAACATCCCAGATTTCTTTCGCAGTCTCACATGCTGAGACGTGAGAGAACTCAGTTTGAGATAAGGCATTAAAAATAGCATTAATTCCCTTGCCATTGTAAGAAGATGAATCTAACTCTTCCTTGGTCCATTTCGACCTAGGTTTTAAGGTGCGAACATCACCAATAAATTCAGTTGGATTAGACCATCCTAATTCAATTGATTGCTACACCCGTTCGTCGATGGAAATTAAAAAGGCTTTCATCCGCACTTTCCAGTACGCAAAATTTGTTCCATCGAAGAACGGGGGTCGGTTGATGTTTCCACCTTCAACCATTGTTTACAACCCTATTCCCGCTCTGATACCACTTGTTGGGTTATATGTAATAAGGATCTAAATAGGGGAAAAAACACCTAGAGGGGGGGTGAATAGGTGTAAACGTATAAACACTCAAAAATCATTGCGATAAAAACCCAATGCGGAAATAAAAAATAACTCGCAAGATTTTTACGTGGAAAACTCCATCACCGGAGTAAAAAACCACGGGACCGATAACACGGCAGAAATCCACTAGAATTAAAACACGTACAAGGTGATTTACCGTACACACTTACGACTCAACCTTTTCCATACGCTCCTAGAGGATCTTCTCCGCTCGCTCCGCGACGCTTCTCGAATCCACGATCTGCGCCCAACGCCGAATCCACGGCGTCCAACGTCGAATCCACGACGTCCGACCGAGTCCACGGTCTTCACCCAATAGCACCCTTCGAATCCACGAACGTACCTCGCTCCGAATCCACGAGAGCGGTTGAACCTTGAATCCACAAGGACACGCGAATCCACGCGCCGATTTTTGGGGTAAATCGTTGTTTTTGGTGGTGATGATCCGCCGAATACTTAGATCAAAGATAGATCGGAAATACCATCTAAGTATTCATTAGTTTGATTCAACTCAAGATGTGAGTATGAAAACCTAGAATCAAACTAATCAATATAGATGAAGAAACATAGAGTATTCTCTAATGATTTCCTTTCTTCTCTATATGTGGATCTAGAGCCGTATAAAATAAGATATGAATATGACGGCTATTTTCCTTCACCCTAGAAAAGGAGTCATAGGGTCTATTTATAGGTTAGAAACCCTAGGAAGGAGATAAGAATCAAAAACCTACCATTTCTGAAAATTTTACGGACGGCGATCCGGATCGGATTAGCTGTGATCCGGATCGTCGTAACGAGTCAGGTAGTTCCAGAAAAACGAAGGTTCGGGATCCGGATCGAAGTGCTTGATCCGGATCGTTCATACAGTTCACCAAACATCAACGTTCGGGATCCGGATTGCGAAGCCTGATCCGGATCGTTCAAGGAAAAT
Organism: Tillandsia leiboldiana; assembly: GCA_029204045.2. NCBI lineage: Eukaryota > Viridiplantae > Streptophyta > Magnoliopsida > Poales > Bromeliaceae > Tillandsia > Tillandsia leiboldiana. The sequence continues at coordinate 38,792 of JAQNDB010001636.1, read as the reverse complement.
GGTAAACTCAGTGTTCGGGATCCGGATCAAGAGAGGCTACGATCCGGATTGAACTGGTGTATGAACGAACCACCTTCGGGATCCGGATCGAACAACCTGATCCGGATCCTGAGCATGTCCCAAGTCCAGTTTTTGATTTTTATGCAATGAAAGATTCTTCCAAGTGTTTCTACACTACAAGAAGTATTCGGATCACACAAAATCTTTAGTTAAACATACCTGATCCTTTTGAATTCTTCTTTCTAGAGATTGAGTTAACTGATCCAACTTTCTTCACCTTCAATCTTCAAGACTTGAAACTTTCACGAAACTACGCCAACTCAAATTCCGTAACATAATCATGTAGAGAGACTAAGAATCAAATTAGTTTTGCAAAAGGACTTTTAAAAATAGATCAATTGCATGACTTTCGAAAATCCTTATTATATGCCCTAAAACCGAAATTTTAGAAATCGAAACCTAAAAATCCGTTAATCAGGAGAATACCTAGCATATAATCAAAACTAATCTACCCAGAGTTCTTATTTCAAAAGAAATTTGACCAAAAACCATTCAAAAACGAAAAAGATAGAAAAATCTCATCACGTTTCGAAGAAAATAGAGAAAAACTGTGAAAAACGGGATTTTGATCAATAAAACTTACTTGTATTCGAAGAACTTGAGTTTGGAAAGCTCCAAGGTGCAATAGTTCTAGAGAGAGAGACTCTAGAGACTTGAGAACAAAAGATTAAGGTAAAAGAAATCAAAACCCTCTTGTTCTTATTAAAACCCTAGCCGTGATCCGGATCGGATCGAGATTTCGATCCGGATCGGCCAGCCGCAGGAAGAAGCCTGCGTTCGGGATCCGGATCAGCTTGCCCGATCCGGATCGGCTCCAACTTTTTCTTTAGAAAAATTTCATAAGATCCAGAAAAAGTATGTAAGCACAATCGTGTATCAACTTTAAACAAAAATCATCGTTTCATACAACAAGAATTAGATTATGCCAAATCTATCAATAATATCCAAAAATGAAACGAGAATTTACAAAAATTAAATCCCTTAAAGTTGAACACCTTCAATTACATCTAACTTGATCTTATGAGTAATGCCTTTATCAAATCATCAATTCGGTAAAGAAAATGAAATACAAAGATCAATAGATGTTTGAAATCCCAAATATGGTAGATAATTTATCTAGACAATCTGTTGAAGAGAGTGGCTCTTTGAGCATCTTTCTTTAAAATCCCACCTTATACCAACCTTGAAATTTGACAGAGTCAAGTATTTCAACATGCATTTTACTTAATCAAAAAATGAACAACCATGCTTGGTATACATGTGGTAGTTGCACACAATACTCGGACGACCGAGGTGGTAGCTCTTTCCTCCATGTGGTGGTAGTTTTCACACTCCTCATTGGGATGTAACTCTTTCCACATCTTTTGAGCATTTACATTTCTTTGACTCCCCCTCAATTGGCTATCAATTATTTAAGATATAAAGTATTCAACCAAAAATTGATCTCGATTTCATACTCGACTAAGCAGTCAAATAAGATAATGACTATACCAAGAGATCATTGAGAGAGAAATTGACTTTGATCACTTAGAAGATGATTTAATTAACATAAATGATCATTGCAAAAGAGAAATATTATGATGGCAAAAGCATAATAAATTTCTAAATGTGCGAAAAGATGCAATTAAAGTCAATTATGATCCATGCTCAATTAATGTCCTATGTACAAACATAGATAATGAACAAAACAAAACAAAAACAAAACCTATCCTAAGCAAAGGTTTCAAAAAGAAGTTTATTTCAAGGAAAGCATTCCAATTGCTTTTCGCAAATGAATAAAACGTTTTTGATCCAAAGGTTTTGTAAAAATGTACGCTAATTGATCCTCAGTTGAAATATATGAAAGTTGAAGAGTATTTGATTCAACTAGCTCTCTAAGAAAATGATATCTAAGTTCAATATGTTTTGTTCTAGAGTGCAACACAGGGTTTTTAGAAATGTTAATTGCACTTGTGTTGTCACAAAGAATTGTTACCGAAGATGCTGAAATCCGGAAGTCGCTCAACACACTTTTCATCCAAATGAGTTGGGTTGAACAACTACCCGCTGAAATGTATTCCGCTTCGGCAGTCGAGAGTGCTATGCAATTCTGCTTTTTACTGTGCCATGCAACAAGGCAATGGCCAAGATAGAAGCATGCACCACTCGTGCTTTTCCGATCATCCACTGATCCTGCCCAATCGGCATCTGAGTATCCAACAATATCCAAACTAGTTCCCATAGGATACCAAATTCCGAAATTAATTGATCCTTTGATGTACCGGATGATCCTTTTCACCGCTTTCAGGTGAACCTCCTTTGGTGCTGATTGATATCTCGCGCAAATCCCAACACTAAAGGATATATCCGGGCGACTAGCAGTGAGGTAAAGTAGACTTCCAATCATACTTCGATACAGTTTCTCGTGTAGAGTTATTAATCCCAAAGGATCTAAATAGGTACTATCAAACAACTAGAGGGGGGGTGAATAGGTGTAATACTTAAAAACTCAATCTCAGTGCAAAATAAAAACCAATGCGGAAAATAAAAACAACACACCGAGATTTACGTGGAAACTCCAATCCAGGAGAAAAACCACGGGACCAACACGCAATAACAATCCACTAAGAATAGAAGAATAACAAGGTGATTACCGACTCCACGGACTCAAAACCCCTCCTTCAGCTTCTTCGGACCTTGCGCTGACCGGTTGGATATCCGCGCAATAACAATCCCTAAGAAAAGAAGAATAACAAGGTGATTACCGTCTCCACGGATTTAACCCCTCCTTCAATTTCTTGGACCTCGCGCTCCACCGTTTTGCTCGTCCACTGCTCACGTTCGAATCCACGAACGCACGCTTCGAATCCACGAAACGCCTTTAGCACACCGAATCCACGATGCCACGTCGAATCCACGACGCAAACTCAGTCGATAAGAATATTGACTTCGATGGTGATCCTTTGCTTAGATTATCAATGAAGAACCGTAGAAGAAATCTCTAAGCAAAGATTAGATCAATTCGACAAAAGATATGTTCTTGAAAGACCCATCGAATTGACCTAAAAGAGGCTATAAAGAAGAACGATGAAAACCTAGCCTCTAGGGTTGCTCTCAAGAGTTTTATAAAAAGATCGGCCGTAGCTCCCACGTTTTTGAGAAACCCTAAGTGTCTATTTATAGTTTAGAAACCTTTGGAAAGAGATAAGAATCAAAAACATACCTTATCTGGAAATTTTCAGGACGGCGATCCGGATCAGATTTATTGCGATCCGGATCGTCGTAACGAGATTGACGATTCCAGAAATACCATGGTTCGGGATCCGGATCGCATTGCCCGATCCGGATCGTTCATACAAATCAGAAAACTTAACCTTCGGGATCCGGATCGGAAATTGCATGGATCCGGATCGAAGTCTTGTATGAAGCAACAACCTTCGGGATCCGGATCGTTGGCTCTGATCCGGATCCTGAACATGTCCGAACACCAGTTTTTGATTATTATGACAGTAAAAGTTCATCCAAGTGTTTCTACACTATAAGAAAGTATTCGGATCACCAAAATTATTTAGTTAAACATACCTGATCCTTTTGAATACTTTCTTCTTGAGATTGATGTAACTGATCCACAATTCTTCATCTTCAATCTTCAAGACTCAAGACATTGAGTGTCAACTTGAGCTCTTGTTGAATCTTCTCTAAGTCTTTGATTGTTGATTGACAATTTGATCCCTTTAAGACTCCGACTCAACTCACTGACTTGACTCACGAAATATGCCAACACCAAAATGCCGTAACAATCTCCCCCTTTGGCAATTTCGTGACAAAACCCAAAAATACATAAAAGCGCTCAAGTCACTCATCTTAAACCAAAAAATCGAAATTCAATGTCATCACCAAAACATTGATTTTCTTTGCGTGAAAGATCCAATAAATACAAAATTACATTTGAACCAAACAGTCCTAGAACATACTCTATGACTTAGGACTTGGAGTCTTAAAGTGATGTAATTCCTGCAAAACAAAACTCCAAAACAAAATCAAACGTTAGTCGTTAGAAATTAGAATCCTACATTTGATCCGTCTTCCTTTTGGTTATTTTGTTTTTTTGGCTCTTTCAATTTTTTCTTTGTCTCCCCCTATCTTGAGCATCTCTAACATGTTCTCCATGTTCTTGAGCATCTATGTTCTCCCCCTTTGTGGTACGATCATCATTTTCCGTTCTCCCCCATTTTTCCATTTTCGTTTCGTTTGTCCTCTCTTGATGATCTCATCTCCGTCATTTCTCTTCTCCCCCTTTTTGTCACAAATTGTCAAACAGTGAATATACTAGACAAAAGGAAATTACTAACAAAATTAGTTCATGGAGAAAGAGAGATAAAAGCTCAGTTCTGGTATATATAACAAAAATGCAGATTGCGTACCGGTACCAGAAAGCAAAAATTAAATAATTTCTTGAAACAAATCCAGATTTTAGAATCTTTTCAAATACCGATTTGTATTCCATCAAGAAATCAATTTAAGTGCTTTAAACAGTGAATTCACACAGATGTCATTCAATCCAATTAATTTCACAAAATTAAAAAGATTTACTCCAAAATCATGAAAAATAAAGGTAAAACATTATAAACCGTTTTTCATGTTATATTCATCAAACACAAGTCATCAAAAATAATCTTGAGATCCAAAGTCTATCAAGATGTAACGGATTTACAAAGATGACATACGGAGATTTCCAAACGACATCAATCTTGAATTCTACCCTTTCAAATTGAGATAAGCACTAAAATACCTAAGGGTGGCTCTTTGAGCATCTTTCAACTATCCCACCTTATACCAACCAGGAGATTGTTCAAAATATAAGAGTTTTGCATATAAATCTCCAAATGCTTCAACTAAAGATTTTCTCATAAAATACTATCAAGCATCCATAACATGTGGTAGCTTCACACACAAACCGGACGACCGGGGTGGCAGCTCTTTCCTACATGTGGTGGTAGTTTTCACACTCCTTTCGGATGTAACTCTTTCCACATCTTTTGCAAATCATTTCAATACCCTTGAAAGAATGCAATCTCTTACGTGAAAGAATTAAATCCCAAATTTTAGTCTATCGGTTGTCTCACGTTTATCACAATGAATTCACACAACCGAGATAGATTAAGCTTCTAAAGATCACACATGATTTCTAAAATTTGATGCTTATAAGATCAAAAACTCCTATAATGAAGTATCTTCAAGATTATGATTATGGAGTAAAGTTGATAATCCAAATAAAATTAAATTGGAGTGATTGAAAGTGAAAACCCTTTTCATTCAATGCACTTGTTCGATAAAAAAAAAAACTTTTGTCTTAAAAGAAACAAAACATAAAAATGAAGAGCATTGAAAACATGTAATGCAGAGATTCAGAAAAATATTAAGGGAAAACCAATCAACGCATTACATACAGTCATAAGCTAATTAGAACTTAAGACAAGGAAAGATATCACCTTTCCGAATCCAAAATCGCTGGATTTTGGGTTGTCTTGATTTGTTGTGGCCGGGGGTTGTCCGCTTTGACTGTTGATCCACCTTAGGTCTTTGCCTCGCAGTGATCCACTTGAATGATTGATGTTGTGGCTCGGACCTTTGGTGGGTTGAGTGAACTCCTTTGACTTGATGTGTCTTTTGATTCCGTTGAGTTCGCTCCGTAGATGAAGTTGCCGAAGAATTCTTCTTTCTCTTTTTCGGGCAATTCTTCACCAAATGACCTTCAAGTCCACATAGGTGACAAGTTCTTCCTTTCAATTTAGTTGTGGAACTTGAAGCCTTCACAGTTTGGTTCTTTTTGAATCCCAAACCAACCTTGCTTGTTTGACCTAAACCGGACATACACTCAAGTTTCTTGGAATCGGTTGAAATCCTTTGTATGTCGGATTTAAGTTGATGAACTTGCTTGGTCAAAGCTTGATTGGTGACATGAATATCCTCAAACTGTTTTTCTAGAAAACCAATCTTGTCCATATATGATTTAGCGTTTGTCTCCGATTGGTTTCGCTCTTCTTGGAGGATTTTATTGTTTTCCAATAAACGTTCTCGTTCCTCCTCGAGATCATGAAGTTTTATCTTTAAAGCATGATTCTCGTCTTGATCTTCAAGTCGTTGCTTTCTCAACTTCTTGATATGTTTGGCCATCTTCTTAGATTCCGTAAGAAGTTGTTGATATGCCTCAACGAGTTCTTCTTCGTCCGACTCCCCCTCACTTGATGACTCTCCGCCGGTTGTTGATGTTTCATACACAATCAAAGGAGTAGAGTCAGTGACTAAAGATGATAAACAAACATTAGAGGAGGGAATTTGAGAGGCGTGTAAGGCAACGACTTTTTCCTCTTTACTTGAGGTCGATTCATTAGAGGTAGAATCGTCCCAAGTTTTCGCTTGCAAAGCCTTCTTTTTATATAATTTCGGAGTAGGACAATCCGTTGAAATATGGTCGTAGCCTTTGCATCTATAACATCGGATTTCCCCTTCGAATTCATCTTTTTCCTTAGAAGGTTTTGCAAGGAATTTGAGGTTAGAGGATTTAGAACCCGATGATCCTTTAGATGGTTTCGTGGATGAAGATCCATCGGTTCGATTCTTCCAAAATTTTCGACGAAATTTCTTTGTGATCCGCGCCAATTGTTCTTCAAAATCGGCAAAAGAGATTTCATCGTCGGAACTCGATTCGCTATCTTCTTTCTTTGTGGATTTGAATGCAATACCTGTAAGCTTAGAAGAAGACTTGGAAGAAACTTGATTAGTAGGAAAAGTCAATTCATAAGTTTGCAAAGCACCTACTAATTCCTCAACACTCATCTCATCCGGATGACTAACGGTTTCAATGGCGGTAACCTTTGCCCTAAACCGTTCCGGAAGAGTCCGAAGTATCTTTCTTACAATTTTCGACTCCGGGATCTTTTCTCCTAGATTAGCACATGTATTAATTACATCTTGAAGTCTAGTGTAATAATCTGTAAACAATTCATGCTCTTCCATATGAATAGAGTCAAATTGACTTGTAAGCATCTGGAGCTTTTGAATTTTTACAAGATTAGTACCCTCATGTGTAATTTTGAGAATATCCCAAATTTCCTTCGCGGTTTCACACGCGGAAATTCTTGTAAATTCAGTCGAGGAAAGAGAGTTAAATAAAGCGTTCATACCTTTCCCATTGTAAGAAGATCTTTCAAATTCCTCTTTGGACCATCTAGAGCGAGGTTTTGGGGTAGTAGAATTTCCTACTTCCTCAACAGGATGCACCCAACCGCATTCCACGGATTGCCATACTCGCTCATCAATTGCGATGAGAAAAGCTCTCATCCGCACTTTCCAATAAGCATAATTAGTCCCATCAAAAAGAGGAGGTCTATAAATATTACCACTTTCACCCATCAAGATAGATAAACCTAAAACCCGCTCTGATACCAATTGTAGAGTTATTATGGATCCACAAGGATCTAAATAGGTACTATCAAACAACTAGAGGGGGGGTGAATAGGTGTAATACTTAAAAACTCAATCTCAGTGCAAAATAAAAACCAATGCGGAAAATAAAAACAACACACCGAGATTTACGTGGAAACTCCAATCCAGGAGAAAAACCACGGGACCAACACGCAATAACAATCCACTAAGAATAGAAGAATAACAAGGTGATTACCGACTCCACGGACTCAAAACCCCTCCTTCAGCTTCTTCGGACCTTGCGCTGACCGGTTGGATATCCGCGCAATAACAATCCCTAAGAAAAGAAGAATAACAAGGTGATTACCGTCTCCACGGATTTAACCCCTCCTTCAATTTCTTGGACCTCGCGCTCCACCGTTTTGCTCGTCCACTGCTCACGTTCGAATCCACGAACGCACGCTTCGAATCCACGAAACGCCTTTAGCACACCGAATCCACGATGCCACGTCGAATCCACGACGCAAACTCAGTCGATAAGAATATTGACTTCGATGGTGATCCTTTGCTTAGATTATCAATGAAGAACCGTAGAAGAAATCTCTAAGCAAAGATTAGATCAATTCGACAAAAGATATGTTCTTGAAAGACCCATCGAATTGACCTAAAAGAGGCTATAAAGAAGAACGATGAAAACCTAGCCTCTAGGGTTGCTCTCAAGAGTTTTATAAAAAGATCGGCCGTAGCTCCCACGTTTTTGAGAAACCCTAAGTGTCTATTTATAGTTTAGAAACCTTTGGAAAGAGATAAGAATCAAAAACATACCTTATCTGGAAATTTTCAGGACGGCGATCCGGATCAGATTTATTGCGATCCGGATCGTCGTAACGAGATTGACGATTCCAGAAATACCATGGTTCGGGATCCGGATCGCATTGCCCGATCCGGATCGTTCATACAAATCAGAAAACTTAACCTTCGGGATCCGGATCGGAAATTGCATGGATCCGGATCGAAGTCTTGTATGAAGCAACAACCTTCGGGATCCGGATCGTTGGCTCTGATCCGGATCCTGAACATGTCCGAACACCAGTTTTTGATTATTATGACAGTAAAAGTTCATCCAAGTGTTTCTACACTATAAGAAAGTATTCGGATCACCAAAATTATTTAGTTAAACATACCTGATCCTTTTGAATACTTTCTTCTTGAGATTGATGTAACTGATCCACAATTCTTCATCTTCAATCTTCAAGACTCAAGACATTGAGTGTCAACTTGAGCTCTTGTTGAATCTTCTCTAAGTCTTTGATTGTTGATTGACAATTTGATCCCTTTAAGACTCCGACTCAACTCACTGACTTGACTCACGAAATATGCCAACACCAAAATGCCGTAACATCTCGTCTACATTCTCACTTTGTGAATCACTTCCAAGTCCCTTGTGGCTAGTTCCCATTGGAGTCGGAAAATACTTTGAATTTTCTAAGTCAAACTTTTTAACCAACTCCATTGCATACTTGGATTGACACAAGTGAATACCTTCATCATTTTGTTTAATTTGCAATCCAAGAAAATACGTCAATTCACCCATCATGGACATCTCAAATTCGCTTTCCATGGTCTCCGCGAATTCAGAAGCATCATTATCTCTTGTTGCGCCAAATACAATGTCATCGACATAGATTTGTGCTACAATGAAATTGCTTTGATAATGCTTCACAAAGAGAGTCCTGTCAGCTCCCCCTCGAGTATAGCCCTTCTCCAAAAGGTGCCTTGTCAACCTTTCGTACCATGCTCGCGGTGCTTGTTTCAGACCGTAAAGAGCCTTTTTCAAACGAAAAACATGGTTAGGTTGTTTATGGTCTACAAAACCTTTCGGTTGAGCCACATAAACTTCCTCATTTAAAAACCCATTTAGAAACGCGCTCTTAACGTCCATTTGAAATAATTTGATTTTAAAATGACACGCAATAGCAAATAGTATACGAATGGACTCGAGTCTAGCTACAGGGGCGAATGTTTCATCAAAGTCTATACCTTCTACTTGAGAGTAGCCTTGAGCAACTAATCGTGCCTTGTTCCTGATGATAGTACCATCCTTATTTTTCTTGTTCTTGAAAATCCATTTGGTACCTATCACATTATGTTGCTTTGGAGGCTTTGTTAATTCCCAGACTTTGTTTCGCTCAAATTGATGGAGCTCTTCCTGCATTGCTTTAATCCAGTAGTCATCCTGAAGAGCTTCATCTATGTTCTTTGGTTCGATTAAAGATACGTAGCAAGCGAATCCACAAACCAACTGCCTCCGAGTTCTAACTCCTTCTTGTGGATCTCCAATAATATTCAATTCCGGATGATCCTTGGAGATTCGTAGCGTTTGTTGAAACGGAGTACTCGGAGGTATATGAGATGATTCCTGCACATCAGATAAACTTGAAGAACCATTAGACGCATCATTAATATTGGAAGTATTATTATGAGAAGATGCAATGGAGGTGAATCATCATCTAGAGAGATATCGAGGGTAGATTTTCCAGATCCAAAGTGAAAAGCTTCATCTACTTTAACATTTATAGATTCTACGATCGTCTTAGATTTCAAGTTAAATACTCGATATGCTCTACTATTTGTAGAATACCCCAAGAATATCCCTTCGTCACTTCGAGAGTCAAACTTTCCAAGATTTTCACGGTCACGTAAAATGTAACACCGACTCCCGAAGATGCGAAAATATTTGATGTTGGGTTTTCTACCACACCATAGTTCATATGGTGTATTTAATGTTCCCGAGCGCAAATAAACTCGATTAATTACATAGATTGCAGTGTTCACAGCTTCAGCCCAAAAATGTAGCGGTAAATTCCGGCTGTGAAGCATAACACGTGCCATCTCTTGAACAACCCTGTTTTTGCGCTCGACAACACCATTCTGTTGAGGTGTATAGGGTGCAGAGAATTCATGCTTAATACCGTTTGAAGTGCAAAAGTCAATGAATTTAGAGTTAACGAATTCTCCACCTCTATCACTTCTAACACGAATGATCTTTTCATTCTTTTCAATCATAATACGAAGGCAAATCTCGTGAAAAGAATCAAAAGTATCAGCTTTCTCTTTTAAAAATGCTACCCAAGAATACCGAGAGAAATCATCAATCGTCAAGAAAATATACCATTTACCTCCCAAAGATGGTTGACGAGTTGGCCAAAAGAAAGAAAAAAAGTCTACATAAACTACACAACATTTAATCGTAGAACGATTAAAGACAAGGAAGGATTTCACCTTTGCATACCCAAACCTTTCTGGAATGCGTCGGTAATGGTCGTGAAGTTATATGCCTAGGTGAGAGCGTCTTGTTAAAACGATTGCTGCTCCTTGATGAAGTCGTCTTGCGCGGTAAGCTACCAAGGTTCTTTTCCTTCAATTGATTTGCAATTGATTTCCGAGGAATCACCTTTGTGGTAGTCATTGCAAGAGGTGTTTGAGGTGAGAGTTTGACTCCCGTCTTGCAATATCTTCTTATGTGCCCTGAAACACCACAACGAAAACATACCTTAGATCTTGACGATCCCAAAGAGGATGAAGTAGGTTTGTTGTCGTTGTTTGTCTTGAATTCCGGTGTCGGAGGAGGAGATACCGACTGAGGCACAAAAACTGTCCCACTCGAACTTGGACTGTTTCCAGTTTGAGTGTACCCGAGGCCGAACCGATTTGTTTGACCAAGACCAAGAAGCCTATCCAACTTACTCCTTCCTGAAGAGAATCGCTGCAAGTCATCCTTGAATTGGAAAATAGTCTTTGTCATTTTCAGGTTATCCTGTCGAGCCTCGTTTTAGAGCTTTGAGAAGTGATCCGCTTTATCCACCAGATTTGTATGTTCCTTCTCAAAAAGCTCATTGGACTCTTGAAGGGAAACATTTACTTTTATCAGATTTTCCCTTTCCACTTCAAGAGCGTTTGAGAGAGAAGTTGCCCTTTTTGCTTCTTCTTCGAGATCATGCAATCTCCCTCTCAAACTCTTGTTTTGCTTAGCCACTTTCTTTGAATCCCTCAAAAGTCTGTGGTAGGCTAGAGCAAAATCTTCACCTTCCGAATCATCCGATTCGTTGTCCATTGCAATCTTTTCAACAGTGGAGTTGGACAATGACTCGGACGTACTTGCCATAAAGCACATGAAGGGTGAAGATGTGGACGCGTGGAATGCCGTGGTGCTCTTTTCTTCATCACTTGAAGACGACTCATTTGACATTGAGTTGTCATCCCAAGTGACGACTTGCATCGCCTTCTTCTTTGCCGGATACTTGTTGGGACACTCCGTTGCAATGTGGCCGTAGCCTCGACATTTGAAGCATTGTAGTTGTCCCTCTGAACTTTTCTTATCCTTTGAGAAGTTCTCTTGCTTTCTTGACTTGTAACTTGAAGTACCCTTGCCTTTGTTCGACTTTCCGAAGGATGGAGATTTACTTGAATTACCCCTTCGAAAGTTGCGTCGAAACTTCCTTGTCAAGAGAGCGAGCTGCTTCTCAAATTCCTCCATAGAAAGGTACTCGTCATCGTCTGAGGAGGATGTATCCGCGTCTTCTTCCTTAGTTGTTTTCAACGCATAACCTGAAGACTTAGAAGAAGATGCTTTTCCAGAAGAATTGTTAGTAGTAAATGTCATTTCATATGTTTGTAATGAACCAACTAATTCTTCTACATGCATTTCGTCCGGGTGTTTAATAGTTTCAATGGCTGTAATCTTTGGGCGAAATCGTTCAGGAAAAGTTCTTAAGATCTTTCTTACAACCTTAAATTCTGGAATCTTCTCTCCCAGGTTAGCACATGAGTTTACGATGTCTTGCAATCGTGTATAGTAGTCCGTGAAAGATTCATTTTCTGCCATCAAGATAGAGTCAAACTTGCTCGTAAGCATTTGCAGTTTCTGAATCTTCACGAGGTTAGTTCCCTCATGTGTAACCTGAAGAACATCCCAGATTTCTTTCGCAGTCTCACATGCCGAGACGCGAGAGAATTCAGTTTGAGATAAGGCATTAAAAATAGCATTAATTCCCTTGCCATTGTAAGAAGATGAATCCAACTCTTCCTTGGTCCATTTCGACCTAGGTTTTAAGGTACGAACATCAGAGATAATTTCAGTTGGATTAGTCCATCCTAATTCAATTGATTGCCACACCCTTTCGTCGATGGAAATTAAAAAGGCTTTCATCCGTACTTTCCAGTACGCATAATTTGTTCCATCAAAGAAAGGGGGTCGATTGATGTTTCCACCTTCAACCATTGTTTACAACCCTATTCCCGCTCTGATACCACTTGTTGGGTTATATGTAATATAGATCTAAATAGGGGAAGAAACACCTAGAGGGGGGTGAATAGGTGTAAACGTATAAACACTCAAAAATCGTTGCGATAAAAAACCCAATGCGGAAATAAAAATAACACGCAAGATTTTTACGTGGAAAACTCCAAACCGGAGTAAAAAACCACGGGACCGATAACACAGCGAAATCCACTAGAATTAAAACACGTACAAGGTGATTTACCTTACACACTTACGACTCAACCTTTTCCATACGCTCCTAGAGGATCTTCTCCGCTCGCTCCACGACGCTTCTCGAATCCACGATCTGCGCCCAACGCCGAATCCACGGCGTCCAACGTCGAATCCACGACGTCCGACCGAATCCACGGTCTTCACCCAGTAGCACCCTTCGAATCCACGAACGTGCCTCACTCCGAATCCACGAGAGCGGTTGAACCTTGAATCCACAAGGACACGCGAATCCACGCGCCGATTTTGGGGTAAATCGTTGTTTTTCGGTGGTGATGATCCGCCGAATACTTAGATCAAAGATAGATCGAAAATACCATCTAAGTATTCATTAGTTTGATTCAACTCAAGATGTGAGTATGAAAACCTAGAATCAAACTAATCAATATAGATGAAGAAACATAGAGTATTATCTACTGATTTCCTTTCTTCTCTATATGTGGATCTAGGGCCGTATATGATGATATTTGATTATCACGGCTCTATATCAATTATGTGGATTATTTTTCTTCACCCTAGAAAAAGAGTCATAGGGTCTATTTATAGGTTAGAAACATTTGGAAGGAGATAAGAATCAAAAACCTAACATTTCTGGAATTTTTACGGACGGCGATCCGGATCGGATTTGGGCGATCCGGATTGCAGTAGCAAGAAAGACGGTTTCCAGAAAAACAAACGTTCGGGATCCGGATCGGAATGCCTGATCCGGATCGTTCATACAATTCAGAAAACTCAACGTTCGGGATCCGGATCGTGAGATGCTGCGATCCGGATTGAAGTAATGTATGAAACAACAACCTTCGGGATCCGGATCGCTGGCTCTGATCCGGATCCTGAACATGTCCGAACACCAGTTTTTGATTTTTATGCAATTAAAAATTCTTCCAGGTGTTTCTACACTACAAGAAGTATTCGGATCACCAATAATCTTTAGTTAAACATACCTGATCCTTTTGAATTCTTCTTTCTTGAGATTGAGTTAAATGATCCAACTTTCTTCACCTTCAATCTTCAAGACTTGAACCTTTCACGAAACTACGCCAACTCAAATTCCGTAACAAAATGCGGCAAGCCGGACCACACCCGCGCCTTATGCCCCCAAGCACTAACCATTACTACCACGACGCCGCAGCCGGAAGGACGAGAGGACACGGCAGTCCCCGCTCCACAGGAGGACCTACTCGGCGGACAACACACGACGGATTCGTACGACACCAAGTCCCTACCCAACCACGCCGTACGCCGCTGGCCTAAGGATTGTGGACGGACTCCCCGATTTGCCATGATAGAAGACGCGATGTCTCAAAACAAGTGACAGCAGGTAACTTCAGTTCCCTCTCTATTTAGGAACACTGGTTTCACCTAAGCTTTCCGCCCTCCTCCGACTCTTTCCCTCTTTCTTGTCTCTTCCCTTCCCTGCTCCCTGACGTGCCCAGTGCGGAATGGGAGGAGAAATCCTTAGGTATTAGTCGTACCCTCCCCGGCCTATGTGCGCGGGCGGGTTTCGGGGCATAAGAGACCCCTATCGTCATAGTGAGAGTTAAGGGTTAAATGGGCCCCACCCCTCACCTTACGAATAGCGGCCCGGGTGACCAATAGGTCGCGTGGGGCCGCAGTATAAGCTAGGTCCGACATCCCAGTCGTAAGGGAATTTTTGGATGAATTTCCGGCGGGACTCCCCGGGATGTCACCTGAACGAGGGGTCGATCTGCAGCCCAGCTATCATCAGCTGAGTTAGGGGCGAGGACATCCCCAATACAGCTTTCCGGACACGCTACGGCCACTACGGGTTCACGGTAATGCCGTTCGGGCTCACCAATGCCCCAGCGGTATTTATGGACATGATGAACAGGGTGTTCAAACCCTTCTTAGATTTATTCGTAGTGGTCTTCATTGATGATATCCTCATCTACTCCCGTACGGATGAGGAACATGAGGAGCACCTACGTATAGTCCTTCAGACCCTCCGGGATCAGAAACTCCATGCCAAACTCAAAAAGTGTGAGTTTTGGCTCCGCGAGGTGGACTTTTTGGGACATGTTTGTTTCAGCATCTGGAATTGCGGTAGACCCGAGGAAGATAGACTTGGTGACAGACTGGTCCCGACCGACAACAGTAACCGAGATTCGAAGCTTCCTGCGTCTGGCAGGGTATTACAGGCGTTTTGTGGAAGGCTTCTCCAAGATAGCCACTCCCCTGACCCGCCTGACCCGGAAAGGGGAGAAGTTTATCTGGACGGACCAATGCCAGAAGAGTTTTGAAGAACTCAAGGACAGATTGACGCAGGCCCCGGTTCTCGCCTTACTGGAACCTGGGGAAGACTATGAGGTTTATTGCGATGCGTCGCGAAACGGCCTCGGAGGTGTGCTTATGCAACAGGGTAAGGTCATAGCCTATGCATCAAGACAACTAAAGGAGTACGAGAGGAATTATCCTGTGCACGACTTAGAGCTGGCGACAGTCGTGTTTGTCCTCAAGTTGTGGAGACATTACTTGTACGGGACACACTGCGATGTGTATTCCGATCATCAGAGCCTCAAGTACCTCTTCACCCAGAAGGAGCTAAACTTGCGGCAAAGGCGGTGGCTCGAGCTACTGAAAGACTATGACTTGTCGATCCACTACCACCCGGGGAAGGCAAATGTGGTGGCCGACGCCTTGAGCCGCAAGGGGCAGACAGATGGAGCAGGGGTAAGTGCTATTACCCAGTAGGACCGCCTGATTGCAGAATTTTCGCAATTGAGGCTAGAGGTGGTGCCAGCGGGTACGGTCGCACGACTCACGACCCTGGTGGTCAGACCCACCCTGCTAGACAAAATCTTGGAAGGACAATCGAAAGATACCCAGTTACTACTTGTGCGAGACAGAGTACCTGTGACGCCCCACTTCCCAGGGGGTCACCCATCCTAGAACTACTCTAGCTCTAGCACGCTTAACTCTCATGTTCCTCTTGGATCTTGCTACCATCCAAAATGCTATAGCCGGGTTAAGAGATTTTAGTCCTATTATATCATTTATATATAGGACTAATACACATTCCGGGGGTGTCACATTCTTCCTCCCTTTAGGCCCTGACGTCCACGTCAGGCTCAAGCACACTCACAAGCACAAGGCGATGTGAGACTCATCTCGCTAGCCTTAGCCGATCTTGTGAGGAGCTGCACTCCACTCACAACGGTCATTAGCCGGGGAGCCTCGCTCTACCCGCTATATAACCCTGGCTCAGCCGAGACTCATCTCACATTTCCGGCTGGTGAATGTCTCTGATACCAACTGTGACGCCCCACTTCCCAGGGGGTCACCCATCCTAGAACTACTCTAGCTCTAGCACGCTTAACTCTCATGTTCCTCTTGGATCTTGCTACCATCCAAAATGCTATAGCCGGGTTAAGAGATTTTAGTCCTATTATATCATTTATATATAGGACTAATACACATTCCGGGGGTGTCACAGTACCCACAGACCAAGGGGGCGATTTCGCAACAGGCTCTGATAGCACAATACGATTCCGAGGACGAATCTGCGTGCCGGACCTACCGGAACTCAAAGAGAAGATTCTGAAGGAAGCGCATACTGCTCCCTACGTAGTGCACCCTGGGGGAACGAAAATGTACAAAGATATAAAACAAACCTTCTGGTGGCCTAAATTGAAGGGAGACGTGACCCGATTCGTGGCACATTGCCTGGTGTGCCAACGAGTAAAGGCCGAGCATCAATGCCCAGCAGGGAAGTTACAACCGCTGCCGGTGCCGGAATGGAAGTGGGAGATGATTACGTTGGATTTTGTGACCGGATTCCCGAGATCGCCACAGGGACATGATGCGATATGGGTCATAGTGGATCGTTTGATGAAATCAGCCCACTTCCTGCCCATACATACGACGTGGACTCGGGAACGACTGGCGCAAACCTACATTAATGAGATAGTGAGGTTGCATGGTATACCGGCGTCCATTACGTCGGACAGAGACACGTGATTTGTGTCGAACTTTTGGCAAAGCCTGCAACGAACAATGGGAACCAAACTGCATTTTAGCACGGCCTTTCACCCGCAAACTGACGGACAATCGGAACGGGTGATCCAAATCCTCGAAGACATGCTCCGGGCGTGTGTACTTGACTTGGGCGAAGGGTGGTCTCGGTACCTACCCCTGGTGGAATTCGCCTACAACAACAGTTACCAAGCCAGCATTCAAATGGAGCCATACGAGGCTCTGTATGGGCGCCACTGTTGGTCTCCAATATGCTGGGACGACTTGGGAGAGCGCAAGTTTTTGGGCCCAGATTTAGTGGAGGAGACCAAGGCGAAGGTGCGTTTGATCAAACAACGGCTGCTGACCGCCCAGAGCAGACAGAAAAGTTACGCGGACCATAGACGACGGGATTTAGAATTCATGGTGGGTGAGCACGCGTTGCTCCGAGTTTCGCCTTCAAAGGGGACCCGACGTTTCGGACTGAGGGAAAAGTTAAGTCCGAGGTACGTGGGACCGTTCGAGATCCTAGAACGCGTGGGCCCGGTGGCGTACCGGTTGGCCCTGCCGCCGAACCTCGATCGAGTCCACAACGTTTTTCACGTTTCAATGCTCCGGAAGTACCTCCCCGACCCCTCCCACGCCCTAGATGTATCCACGATCGAGTTACGAGAGGACTTAAGCGTCGAGAAGACGCCGGTGCGGATTTTGGCACGAGAAGATAAGAAAGTGCGCAATCGGACCATCCCCTATGTAAAGGTCCAATGGAGCAACCACGAGGAACGCGAAGCGACGTGGGAACTGGAATCGAAAATGAAGGAATGTTTTCCCGAGTTGTTTAGCGAGAGTTGTAATTAAGTTTCGAGGACGAAACTACTTATAAAGTGTGAGTGGTGTAATGACACGACTTTTTAGTAATATTTTACCCTCCTTCTAATAAAGTACCCCTTTGAGTGAATCGAAATTATCGAGTTTTTGTAAGTCAGTCGGTGTGTTGCATGAGTATTTTTCTGTGAAAGAGCACGAAAATCGAAGACCGACGGTGCAACCGAATCTGAAATCCGATGTAGAAATCTCCCGGAACAGAGCTTTTAGTGTCGCGATGACTTAACGTGCATCAAAACCCATGCAAAATATCCTGCACGTTTTTCGAGGAAAAGGAGGGTTATCCCGTAGGATTAATTAATTAAAGAATTAGTTATTCGGTTACGGATATTAAAAGGTGGGTTATCCCGTAGGATTTATTAATTAAAGAATTTATTTAGTCGGTAACAGAAATTAAAAGGCGGGATTTATTTGTACGTACGAAAAGTGAAATCTCACTTTTCGCAAAAAGAGAAACCCTAGCCGGAGAGAACGAGGGAGAAAAAGAGAAGAAAAAGACGGAACCCTAACCGGAGGAGGAGAAAGAAGGAAATAGGAAGGAGACGGAGGAATCCGATCACCCCGAACAACGTACCGGAATTAGAAGAGCGTTCGGTCGGCTTCCCCGTCGGAACTTTCGGTAAGTAGTTTTCATTTTGTTGCGTTATTGGGGTTTTTCGGTGTCTTCATCGCCGTCGCCGTCCCCGATGTCATTGCCAACCCCGCCACCGCCACCACCGCGCGACCTAGGGCGCGGAGTGGGCGGGCGGACGACGCGCTGTGCCGCTAGGGCACCGCGCGGGCATGCGGACGACGCGCGGTGCTGCTAGGGCACCGCGCGGACGGGCGGACTACGCCGGCGCCGCTAGGGCGCCGCGCGGGCACCGCCCCCGGGCGCGCAACCGTGCAACCTTGCGCCGCGCGGGGCGCCCGCGGGCGGGCGGCGCCGCGCGGGTGCCGCGCGGGCGCGCAACCGCGTGGCCTTGCGCCGCGCGGGGCGCCCGTGGGCGGGCTGTGCCGCGCGGGTGCCGCGCGGGCGCCGCCCCGGCCTTGCCCCGCCCCGGGTGCCGCGCGGCCTTGCGCCCGTCCGCGGGCGCCCGCGGGGCAGGCGGGCGCCGCGCGGGCGCCACCCGCGGATGCACACCGCGTGGTTTCAGGCCGCGCGGGGCATTCGCGGGCGGCAGCGTCCGCGCGGGGACCCGTCAGGTGTCGTAATTGTGCAGTTTTTGGGTTTTCATCGCGGGGGATAGTTTTGGATTTCCGTTCCCATAGTGTCAGTGTGTCATATTATTGATCGTCTTTCTTTGGGGGACTTCCTTAGCTCCGGGTGCGCAGCGGGAGTGTGCGAAAGATCCAGTTGTCCAGTTTTCCCCGCAACCAGGTGGGTACCCTTGCAATAAGTGCAACGAGTGCATTAAGTGCACCATATCATCATAAAAGACTTAATAATTTGTCTAATAAAGTAGATGAACTGTTAAACCTTTCGCATGAATATATATTGATCTTTCATTATTAAATTGTGGCGACTGAGGGTCGCGGTGCTTGATACACGCCGACTTCGGCAAACCATGTTTTTGGATGCTGCACGTACACTGGCGGATTGGCCTCCGCAAAGGTGTACTTTTCCGGAGAAGTGGTCTGAATAACCCGTGTACCCCACGTGTGTAGGGTAGGGACCTCTTCACGATAGCTAAACATGTCGCTCACGCATCGTGAAGGGGTAAAGGGCATCATAAATGTCACGTGGGGAGATCGTCGACTCCCTGACGTGAACTGTGTGATTTTAACCGTGGGGAGATCATCGACTCCCCGACGGGCGCTATGTGACTAAATCAAGTAATGTGGACTCATGAGATGGGAAAGCGAAAGGTTCTGGTTTAATCGGTTTGTTTTAAAATTATTGTCAAATGCTAATCATCTACTTTATTTGTCACTGACTTTACCCACTCCGTGACAGGTCTGATTAGGTGTAGTAGCCGGCATGGCGGTGAGACTGCGTCGAGAGGACCTTAGCCGTAGGAGGCTAGCTACGTTATACATCTTGGGTTTACCTCATTTTTCTTTTAGCTTACTTAACTCTTAGTTCAATTTGCTTGAATGTGGATCATGTGGGTTGTTGGATAGCCGATTATTTAGCACTATGGATTTGATTTACTTTTATGCGGCATGGTTTATAACTAACAAAATAATTTCGAAAATGCTTTCCAAACTAAGTGCCGTGTGGGCACAATCTTGGTAAACCCCTGGATTTATCCTTTCAAAAAGGTATGGCCGCTTTGGTGTGAATGTGTAAATGTTTTCAAAAACTGGGTGTCGTGTGGACACCGTTTGCAAAACCCATAGTTTAACTATGGATATGATCGAATGAGATTACCTTCCCTTCCTTGTTCACTCTGATTGTGTGGTTAAAGAATGTTGTTGATGTTGTGTTGTAAATGTGACGCCGTGCATATACAAAGGAGACTCTGTCCGATTGAAGAGTGAATTTGTATATGTGGCGGGTCTGACGCGCACTGGGGGAGGTCGATACTTATTCATAAAGAAAAAAATATATACGCTTTTTCCGCTTATCTTTACCTAAAAACCCCCGGGGTGTGACAGACATCGCCGATTTCGATTCCGATTGTACCATTGACAGAGGAGGAGGAGTAGGACTTGACCGACCGACTGACTCATTTTTGTCAGTATCATCCTTCGTGGTTCTCGGGACAGAGTTCAGAGCCTTAGGAGGCGGAGAACTGGATAGCATCTATGGAAAAGCTGTTCGAGAATTTCTTCGTGCAGGAGAAGTATCAGGTGCATTTGGCTACTCACTTTCTTGAGAAGGACGTCGAGATTTGGTGGCGTAGGGTTCGTCCTGTTGGACCACGCGGAGTTCAGTTGTTGTCTTGGAGTGAGTTTCGTGCTTTACTGCTTGGGGCCTTTTTCCCTAACAGTGTAAAGCAGAAACTTGAGGGGGACTTGAGACATCAACAACAAGGGAGTCGGCCACTACAGGAGTACATTCGTGAGTTTATGCGATTGCTGAACTGCGTACCCTATGTTGCACGGGATGAGGCCCAGCGGGTTGATCTTTTTGAGAGGGAACTACACCCGGATATTTATCAGTTTGTTCACTCCTGGCGATTGCCGAATTTGGATGCAGCGATCAGGCATGCACTGTGGGTTAGGAGAGGATCAGTGGTTCTGATTGAGAGGGACAGAGCACCGGGGACCAGTTCTGGAGAGAACCGTCCAGTACCACCTGATGGGGGACAGACCGGTGGATGGGGATCGTCTAGCTCACAGCGACCTCAGTTTCAGGGTCATAGCCGTTCGGACTGGCAGGGATATGGTGGACCCCAGCAGCGACGGCAGTGATAGCAGTTTCCGCAACAGCGACAGGACCAGTGTGTCATCTGCGGTGGGCCGCATTCACCGTCGCAGTGAGACCACAAGCGGGGGCGATGCTTTTCATGTGGACAGTCGGGACACTTCCAGGCAACGTGCCCCCGAGCAGTGCTCATGGTACTACCGTTTGCAACGGCACCCCTACTACCTCTTCAGGATGAAGGAACTCCTCCGACTTACCGCCAGGCAGATAGGGCCATGACGTCGAGGCAGATAGAGCGATGACCACCAGCACCGAGCGAATGAGATTATGCAGCCCAGTTGGAGGGCGCCATGATAGTGGACTGCGTCGTACCAGGTATGATTTCCTTTACAGTCGTCTGAGTTAGAGCATGTTTGATACCGACACCTCTCATGCATGTACTAGAGGTAGGGTTGTTACCACGTGTACTGGAGGTGTAGGTCCTTGAGTACGTTGTGCATGTGGAGGAGATCGCGAAGCATGTCTTGTGCAGTTAAGGCCGTGGATCACATCGACGGACTGACAGGTTTTGTGGCAGTCCTAGAACTAGTACACGGTGCGTTGGATTAGTTGGCACAGTATCATGCGATGATAGACTGAGGAAGGACGATTGTGACCTTCCGCGAGCTAGATAGGAGGAGTTCATCTACAGAGACTGTCGGAGTACGCAATGTGCAGTGGTGATTTCATCGGAAAGGATCAGGTGGAGGATGAGCCGAGGTTGTATCATTCTTCGCGCGACTGTGCTAAAAGCGCCTACGGCTGCACCGGGATTCCAGGATACCCCTATTGTTCGCGGGTTCCCGGATATGGTTTCACCTTAGTTGATGATAATGCCACCGGATATGGGGATTGAGTTGGTGATTGACGTGGTTCTGGGAACCGCGTCGATTTTGAAGGCACATTATTGGATGGCACCAGTAAAGCTGAGAAAGCAGATGGCACAAATGATGGAACTGATGGTTAGAGGGTTGTTAGACCCAGTGTCTCACCTTGGGGAGCACCTTCATTATTATGGCAGAGATGGTAGATCACTTGGCCTGCCAGCAGAGGTTGACTTGAAGTGGCACCCCCAACGGCTTCAGATGTGTGTAGATGTTTTGGGCAGGAGTGCAGTACAGAGCTTAAGCCTGATGATCGCACAGTAGGCGCTGCTACTGGAGTAGAGGCGACGTTAGGGCTTGAGGTTGTGTCCCTAGGGGGGGTCGTGGTAGATCATAG
This sequence comes from Tillandsia leiboldiana, assembly GCA_029204045.2. NCBI lineage: Eukaryota > Viridiplantae > Streptophyta > Magnoliopsida > Poales > Bromeliaceae > Tillandsia > Tillandsia leiboldiana. The sequence continues at coordinate 16,365 of JAQNDB010001636.1, read as the reverse complement.
CCTTCGTTTGTGCAGCCACAGCAGGAACAATTTTAACACTTCTCTCCCTTTTTCACGTCTTTATGCCGAGGCTTGCGAATAGGACAAAAACTTCGGAAGGCTACTCGAGAAATGGAGACGGTGCCAGAACCTGTTCTTGTTTGATTGGGGTGAAGCACTAGCCTTTCGAAATTTTCAGACTTTTTGCTATTATTGGCAATTTTCTAAAATTGAGAGTTGGAATTGATGATGTTCCTGATGTTGGGGCTTTTCCCTTTCTTGGTTGGTTGGGTGAGTTGTTGGAGTTTGTCGTCCCCCCCCCCCCCCACTCCCCGCCCCCCCGCGCGATTGTTGGAGTCCTTGTGGTTTTTCGTCTCAGCTCAAGGTTGTTATGATTTGAATCCCTTGCCCGTGGTTGACTCACTCCACTTGAGACCTGTGAGTGTTTGGAGTATGAAGGACGCCCGTTGCGAATTCTGGCTCGTAAGATGAGAGGATTGCGCAATCAGACCATGTCGTACTTGTTGTTGTTGAGGAGTAATCGTGAGGAGCGAGCGGCGACTTGGGAGATGGAGACAGTGTTGATGGATACCAACCTTTTTGTTCCGAGGCTCCTGTTGAGGTGTGTTGTAGTTTCGGGGACGAAACCTTCTTTTAGTGGGGGAGGGTGTGGTGTCCCATTTTTCCCATGTGGCTTGACCGTAGGGTCGGCGGCGAGAAAACACCAATTTTTGGTGTATCGAGTGCATTGCGCGTCAAACGGACGCCAAAAGCGGACTCAGCGCGTGAAAAATAGTGAAAATTAGCTATTTTCGGGCATTAATGGGCTCATTTCGGTCGCGGGCCGGCTCACGGCCCACATGCGTGCACCGAGAGCAGTGAGCCCGTGCCATGCCACGTGTCATGCAGGGAGAGCCCGCGGAGCGGGCGCTGGCGCGGGGCATGGGCGCACATCGGTGGCACCACGTGGCGGTGCCGCATTGGGTGCGGCGGCCAAGGCGTTGACGCGCGGGGGAGGCAGCGCGGCCCTGGCGCGGGTGCACGTGGGTGCGGCTACGTGGCGGTGCCCCGTTAGTCACGCCGATGCGACGCGACCCACGATGGGACATGTCGCTGACGCGCGCGTTGACGCGAGGGCGCCCGTGCTGTCACGTGGCGGCCCCCGGTTAGTCGCGCGCAGAAGTGGGCGCCAGTGCCGCCACGTGTCGGCCTTCGATTGGCCGCGCGGGATTGGGGATGCCTGCGGCGTTATTGTAGCGCGCCCGAGGGGAGTTTTCGAGCGCCTAAATGTGGAATTCAGGCGACCGAAACCTGGTGTTTTTGGCTATATAAAGCCCGAAACATCCCCATTTTCCTCATTTTTCTCTTTTGCTCCACCCGTGGGTTTTTTTGCGAGCGTGGGAGAGAAACGTGGGAGAGAAGTGGAGTGCCGTAAGCGCACCGACTGTGTTGTGTGTTACGAAATTTGAGTTGGCGTAGTTTCGTGAAAGTTTCAAGTCCTGAAGATTAAAGGCGAAGAAAGTTGGATCATTTAACTCAATCTCAAGAAAGAAGAATTCAAAAGGATCAGGTATGTTTAACTAAAGATTTTGTGTGATCCGAATACTTCTTGTAGTGTAGAAACACTTGGAAGAATCTTTCATTGCATAAAAATCAAAAACTGGACTTGGGACATGCTCAGGATCCGGATCAGGTTGTTCGATCCGGATCCCGAAGGTGGTTCGTTCATACACCAGTTCAATCCGGATCGTAGCCTCTCTTGATCCGGATCCCGAACACTGAGTTTACCATCTTCCTTGAACGATCCGGATCAGGCTTCGCAATCCGGATCCCGAACGTTGATGTTTGGTGAACTGTATGAACGATCCGGATCAAGCACTTCGATCCGGATCCCGAACCTTCGTTTTTCTGGAACTACCTGACTCGTTACGACGATCCGGATCACAGCTAATCCGATCCGGATCGCCGTCCGTAAAATTTCCAGAAATGTTAGGTTTTTGATTCTTATCTCCTTCCTAGGGTTTCTAACCTATAAATAGACCCTATGACTCTTTTTCTAGGGTCAATCCACATAGCCGTCATTTTCATATATCATCTTATACGGCTCTAGATCCACATATAGAGAAGAAAGGAAATCATTAGAGAATACTCTATGTTTCTTCATCTATATTGATTAGTTTGATTCTAGGTTTTCATACTCACATCTTGAGTTGAATCAAACTAATGAATACTTAGATGGTATTTCTGATCTATCTTTGATCTAAGTATTCGGCGGATCATCACCACCAAAAACAACGATTTACCCCAAAAATCGGCGCGTGGATTCGCGTGTCCTTGTGGATTCAAGGTTCAACCGCTCTCGTGGATTCGGAGCGAGGCACGTTCGTGGATTCGAAGGGTGCTATTGGGTGAAGACCGTGGATTCGGTCGGACGTCGTGGATTCGACGTTGGACGCCGTGGATTCGGCGTTGGGCGCAGATCGTGGATTCGAGAAGCGTCGCGGAGCGAGCGGAGAAGATCCTCTAGGAGCGTATGGAAAAGGTTGAGTCGTAAGTGTGTACGGTAAATCACCTTGTACGTGTTTTAATTCTAGTGGATTTCTGCCGTGTTATCGGTCCCGTGGTTTTTTACTCCGGTGATGGAGTTTTCCACGTAAAAATCTTGCGAGTTATTTTTATTTCCGCATTGGGTTTTTATCGCAACGATTTTTGAGTGTTTATACGTTTACACCTATTCACCCCCCTCTAGGTGTTTTTCCCCTATTTAGATCCTTATTACATACAACCTAACAAGTGGTATCAGAGCGGGAATATGGTTGTAAACAATGGTTGAAGGTGGAAACATCAACCGACCCCCGTTCTTCGATGGAACAAATTATGCGTACTGGAAAGTGTGGATGAAAACCTTTTTAATTTCCATCGACGAACGGGTGTGGCAATCAATTGAATTAGGATGGTCTAATCCAACTGAATTTATTGGTGATGTTCGCACCTTAAAACCTAGTTCGAAATGGACAAAGGAAGAGTTAGATTCATCTTCTTACAATGGCAAAGGAATTAATGCTATTTTTAATGCCTTATCTCAAACTGAGTTCTCTCGCGTCTCAGCATGTGAGACTGCGAAAGAAATCTGGGATGTTCTTCAGGTTACACATGAGGGAACTAACCTCGTGAAGATTCAGAAACTGCAAATGCTTACGAGCAAGTTTGACTCTATCTTGATGGCAGAAAATGAATCTTTCACGGACTATTATACACGATTGCAAGACATCGTAAACTCATGTGCTAACCTGGGAGAGAAGATTCCAGAATTTAAGATTGTAAGAAAGATCTTAAGAACTCTTCCTGAATGATTTCGCCCAAAGGTTACAGCCATTGAAACTATCAAACACCCGGACGAAATACGTGTAGAAGAATTAGTTGGTTCATTACAAACTTATGAAATGACATTTACTACTAACAATTCTTCTGGAAAAGCATCCTCTTCTAAGTCTTCAGGTTATGCGTTGAAAACAACTAAGGAAGAAGACGCGGATACATCCTCCTCAGACGATGACGAGAACCTTTCTATGGAGGAATTTGAGAAGCAGCTCGCTCTCTTGACAAGGAAGTTTCGCCGCAACTTTCGAAGGGGTAACTCAAGTAAATCTCCATCCTTCGGAAAGTCAAACAAAGGCAAGGGTACTTCAAGTTACAAGTCAAGAAAGCAAGAGAACTTCTCAAAGGATAAGAAAAGTTCAGAGGGACAACTACAATGCTTCAAATGTCGAGGCTACGGCCACATTGCAACGGAGTGTCCCAACAAGTATCCGGGAAAGAAGAAGGCGATGCAAGTCGTCACTTGGGATGACAACTCAACGTCAAATGAGTCGTCTTCAAGTGATGAAGAAAAGAGCTCCACGGCATTCCACGCGTCCATATCTTCTCCCTTCATGTGCTTTATGGCAAGTACATCCGAGTCGTTGTCCAACTCCACTGTTGAAAAGATTGCAACGGACAACGAATCGGATGATTCGGAAGGTGAAGATTTTGCTCTAGCCTACCACAAACTTTTGAGGGATTCAAAGAAAGTGGCTAAGCAAAACAAGAGTTTGAGAGGGAGATTGCATGATCTCGTAGAAGAAGCAAAAAGGGCGACTTCTCTCTCAAACGCTCTTGAAGTGGAAAGGGAAAACCTGATAAAAGCAAATGTTTCCCTTCAAGAGTCCAATGAGCAACTTGAGAAGGAACATACAAATCTGGTGGATAACGCGAATCACTTCTCAAAGCTCTACAACGAGGCTCGACAGGATAACCTGGAAATGACAAAGACCATTTTCCAACTCAAGAATGACTTACAGCGATTCTCTTCAGGAAGGAGTAAGTTGGATAGACTTATTGGTCTTGGTCAATCAAATCGGTTCGGCCTCGGATACACTCAAACTGGAAACAGTCCAAGTTCGAGTGGGACAGTTTTTGTGCCTTAGTCGGTATCTCCTCCTCCGACACCGGAATTCAAGACAAACAACGACAACAAACCTACTTCATCCTCTTTGGGATCGTCAAGATCTAAGGTATGTTTTCGTTGTGGTGTTTCAGGGCACATAAGAAGATATTGCAAGACGGGAGTCAAACGCTCATCTCAAGCACCTCTTGCAACAACTACCAAAAGGGCACCTCCCCGGAAATCAAAGCAAAACTTTTCAAATGAAAAGAGACTTGGTAGTTCACCGCGCAAGACGATTTCATCAAGGAGTAGCAATCGTTTTAACAAGACGCTTTCACCTAGGCATACAACTTCACGACCATTACCGACGCATACCAAAAGGGTTTGGGTGCGCAAAGGTGAAATTTTCCCTTGTCTTGTTTCCAATGTTTCCTTGCATGCATATGATAGTTCGTCTTGGTATCTGGATAGCGGGTGTTCCCGTCACATGACCGGTGACAAAAATAGTTTTCAAAATCTTGAGAAAATCTCCGGAGGACACGTTGTTTTCGGAGACGGTCGATCTTCCAAAATTGTTGGAAAAGGGACGGTAGCTATTCCAGATGGCCCGATTTTGAAAAACGTCTTATTTGTTGATGGCCTTAAGACTAACCTCATAAGCATAAGTCAACTTTGCGACAATGGTTTTTCAGTTAACTTTTCATCTGTTGAATGCGTTGTAACTGATAAGGACCATGTCTTCTTTTTAAAAGGGGTTAGATCTAAAAACAATTGTTATGTTGTTTCTAATAAGTTTTCTGAAAAATGTAACCTAGTTTCTTTGGATAATGAAACACTTTGGCATGAAAGGCTAGGTCACATAAATTTTAAGGAACTTGTCAAAATTTCAAACAAGGACGTGGTCAAGGGGGTTCCAAAATTTTTATTTAAACAAAACATTGTGTGTGGTGGTTGCCAAAAGGGAAAACAGTCCAGAACTGCACACAAGAACTTGAACCACGTAGGTACAAAACGGCCTTTGGAACTTTTGCACATGGATTTAATGGGGCCAACTCGTCAACCATCTTTGGGAGGTAAATGGTATATTTTCTTGATGATTGATGATTTCTCTCGGTTTTCTTGGGTAGCATTTTTAAAAGAGAAAGCTGATACTTTTGATTCTTTTCACGAGATTTGCCTTCGTATTATGATTGAAAAGAATGAAAAGATCATTCGTGTTAGAAGTGATAGAGGTGGAGAATTCATTAATTCTAAATTCATTGACTTTTGTACTTCAAACGGTATTAAGCATGAATTCTCTGCACCCTATACACCTCAACAGAATGGTGTTGTTGAGCGCAAAAACAGGGTTGTTCAAGAGATGGCGCGTGTGATGCTTCATAGCCGGAATTTACCGCTACATTTTTGGGCTGAAGCTGTGAACACCGCTGTCTATGTCATTAATCGAGTGTTTTTGCGCCCGGGAACGTTAAATACACCATATGAACTATGGTGTGGTAGAAAACCCAACATCAATTATTTTCGCATCTTCGGGAGTCGGTGTTACATTTTACGTGACCGTGAAAATCTTGGAAAGTTTGACTCACGAAGTGACGAAGGGATTTTCTTGGGGTATTCTACCAATAGTAGAGCATATCGAGTATTTAACTTGGAATCTAAGACGATCGTAGAATCTATAAATGTTAAAGTAGATGAAGCTTTTCACTTTGCATCTGAAAAATCTACCCTCGATATCTCTCTAGATGATGATTCTCGTGCCGTTGCATCTTCTCATAATAATACTTCCAATATTAATGATGCATCTAATGGTTCTTCAAGTTTATTTAATGTGCAGGAATCATCTCATATATCTCCGAGTACTCCGTTTCAACAAACGCTACGAATCTCCAAGGATCATCCGGAATCGAATATTATTGGAGATCCACAAGAAGGAGTTAGAACTCGGAGGCAGTTGGTTTGTGGATTCGCTTGCTACGTATCTTTAATCGAACCAAAGAACATAGATGAAGCTCTTCAGGATGACTACTGGATTAAAGCAATGCAGGAAGAGCTCCATCAATTTGAGCGAAACAAAGTCTGGGAATTAACGAAGCCTCCAAAGCAACATAATGTGATAGGTACCAAATGGATCTTCAAGAACAAGAAAAATGAGGATGGTACTATCATCAGGAACAAAGCACGATTAGTTTCTCAAGGCTACTCTCAAGTAGAAGGTATAGACTTTGATGAAACATTCGCCCCTGTAGCTAGACTCGAGTCCATTCGTATACTGTTTGCTATTGCTTGTCATTTTAAAATCAAATTGTTTCAAATGGACGTTAAGAGCACATTTCTAAATGGGTTTTTAAATGAGGAAGTTTATGTGCCTCAACCGAAAGGTTTTGAAGATCATAAACAACCTAACCATGTTTTTCGTTTGAAAAAGGCTCTTTACGGTCTGAAACAAGCACCGCGAGCATGGTACGAAAGGCTGACAAAGCACCTTTTGGAGAAGGGCTACACTCGAGGGGGAGCTGATAGGACTCTCTTTGTGAAGCATTATCAAAGCAATTTCATTGTAGCACAAATCTATGTCGATGACATTGTATTTGGCGCAACAAGAGATAATGATGCTTCTAAATTCGCGGAGACCATGAAAAGCGAATTTGAGATGTCCATGATGGGCGAATTGACTTATTTCCTTGGATTGCAAATTAAACAAAATGATGAAGGTATTCACTTGAGTCAATCCAAGTATGCAATGGAGTTGGTTAAAAAGTTTGATCTTGAAAATTCGAAGGATTTTCCGAGTCCAATGGGAACTAGCCACAAGGGACTTGGAAGTGAATCACATAGTGAGAACGTAGACGAGAAACTTTATCGGAGTATGATTGGAAGTCTACTTTACCTCACGGCTAGTCGCCCGGATATATCTTTTGGTGTTGGGATCTGCGCGAGATATCAATCTGCACCAAAGGAGGTTCACCTGAAAGCGGTGAAAAGGATCATCCGGTATATCAAAGGATCAATTAATTTCGGAATTTGGTATCCTATGGGAACAAGTTTGGATATTGTTGGATACTCAGATGCCGATTGGGCAGGATCAGCGGATGATCGAAAAAGCACGAGTGGTGCATGCTTCTATCTTGGCCATTGCCTTGTTGCATGGCACAGTAAAAAGCAGAATTGCATAGCACTCTCGACTGCCGAAGCGGAATACATTTCAGCGGGTAGTTGTTCAACCCAACTCATTTGGATGAAAAGTGTGTTGAGCGACTTCCGGATTTCAGCATCTTCGGTAACAATTCTTTGTGACAACACAAGTGCAATTAACATTTCTAAAAACCCTGTGTTGCACTCTAGAACAAAACATATTGAACTTAGATATCATTTTCTTAGAGAGCTAGTTGAATCAAATACTCTTCAACTTTCATATATTTCAACTGAGGATCAATTAGCTGACATTCTAACAAAACCTTTGGATCAAAAACGTTTTATTCATTTGCGAAAAGCAATTGGAATGCTTTCCTTGAAATAAACTTCTTTTTGAAACCTTTGCTTAGGATAGGTTTTGTCTTTGTTTTGTTTTGTTCATTATCTATGTTTGTACATAGGACATTAATTAAGCATAGATCATAATTGACTTTAATTGCATCTTTTCGCACATTTAGAAATTTATTATGCTTTTGTCATCATAATATTTCACTGTTGCAATGATCATTTATGTTAATTAAATCATCTTCTGAGTGATCAAAGTCAATTTCTCTCTCTCAATGATCTCTTGGTATAGTCATTATCTTATTTGACTGCTTAGTCGAGTATGAAATCGAGATCAATATTTGGTTGAATACTTTATATCTTAAATAATTGATCGCCAATTGAGGGGGAGTCAAAGAAAAGTAAAATGCTCAAAAGATGTGGAAAGAGTTACATCCCAATGAGGAGTGTGAAAACTACCACCACATGGAGGAAAGAGCTACCACCTCGGTCGTCCGAGTATTGTGTGCAGCTACCACATGTATACCAAGCATGGTTGTTCAAATTTTGATTAAGTAAAATGCATGTTGAAATACTTGACTCCGTCAAATTTCAAGGTTGGTATAAGGTGGGATTTTAAAGAAAGATGCTCAAAGAGCCACTCTCTTCAACAGATTGTCTAGATATATTATCTACTATATTTGGGATTTCAAACATCTATTGATCTTTGTATTTCATTTTCTTTGTTGGGTTATATGTAATAAGGATCTAAATAGGGGAAAAAACACCTAGAGGGGGGTGAATAGGTGTAAACGTATAAACACTCAAAAATCGTTGCGATAAAAACCCAATGCGGAAATAAAAATAATACGCAAGATTTTTACGTGGAAAACTCCATCACCGGAGTAAAAAACCACGGGACCGATAACACGGCAGAAATCCACTAGAATTAAAACACGTACAAGGTGATTTACCGTACACACTTACGACTCAACCTTTTCCATACGCTCCTAGAGGATCTTCTCCGCTCGCTCCGCGACGCTTCTCGAATCCACGATCTGCGCCCAACGCCGAATCCACGGCGTCCAACGTCGAATCCACGACGTCCGACCGAATCCACGGTCTTCACCCAATAGCACCCTTCGAATCCACGAACGTGCCTCGTTCCGAATCCACGAGAGCGGTTGAACCTTGAATCCACAAGGACACGCGAATCCACGCGCCGATTTTTGGGGTAAATCGTTGTTTTTGGTGGTGATGATCCGCCGAATACTTAGATCAAAGATAGATCGGAAATACCATCTAAGTATTCATTAGTTTGATTCAACTCAAGATGTGAGTATGAAAACCTAGAATCAAACTAATCAATATAGATGAAGAAACATAGAGTATTCTCTAATGATTTCCTTTCTTCTCTATATGTGGATCTAGAGCCGTAAAAGATGATATATGAAAATGACGGCTATTTGGATTTTTCTGATCCACCCTAGAAAAAGAGTCATAGGGTCTATTTATAGGTTAGAAACCCTAGGAAGGAGATAAGAATAAAAAACCTAACATTTCTGGAAATTTTACGGACGGCGATCCGGATCGGATTAGCTGTGATCCGGATCATCGTAACGAGTCAGGCAATTCCAGAAAAACGAAGGTTCGGGATCCGGATCGAAGTGCTTGATCCGGATCGTTCATACAGTTCACCAAACATCAACGTTCGGGATCCGGATTGCGAAGCCTGATCCGGATCGTTCAAGGAAGATGGTAAACTCAGTGTTCGGGATCCGGATCAAGAGAGGCTACGATCCGGATTGAACTGGTGTATGAACGAACCACCTTCGGGATCCGGATCGAACAACCTGATCCGGATCCTGAACATGTCCCAAGTCCAGTTTTTGATTTTTATGCAATGAAAGATTCTTCCAAGTGTTTCTACACTACAAGAAGTATTCGGATCACACAAAATCTTTAGTTAAACATACCTGATCCTTTTGAATTCTTCTTTCTTGAGATTGAGTTAAATGATCCAACTTTCTTCACCTTCAATCTTCAAGACTTGAGACTTTCACGAAACTACGCCAACTCAAATTCCGTTACAATCTCCCCCTTTGGCGGTTTCGTGACAAAACACAGATCCACTAAAGAAAATTCAAAAAGATATTTTTGTTGCTATCACCATACAACAAAAATTTACAATGGAGATCCGAAAATTTAAAAACATGAGATAAACTCCTAAAACAGACTCTACACTTAGACATCTGTACTCTTTGCACAAAGAAATCATTCTTGACAAAAAGAGATCGTTAGATACCTCAAGAATATTTAGCATTCAAAACCTAGTACAGAGATAGAGTTTATCTGATCATCATGACATTTGAGAATTCAGATATGTAAGAGAATCATAGTCAAAAACCAACATATCTTCTATGCAATTAAAAAATATGTCATGAAATGTTAGTCCAACATCAACTTGTTAGTCATAATACATGCCCAAATAGTTAGTCGAATAGTTAGTAGAGGCATGCAAACAATCACTAGATAAAAACCAAAGTTGAAGTGATACTTACCTTGATGTATACACATTCACATCATCATTGAAGTGATACTTACCTTGATGTATACACATTCACATCATCATTGTTCAAGTTCCCTTGATGTTCACTTACCTTGATGTTCACATCACATCATTGTTCAAGTTCACATCACATCATTGTTCAAGTTCATTGTTCAAGTTCTCTCTAAACTCTCTCCCCCTTTTTGTCACAAACAAAGCCAAAATCACAAAAACTTTAAGGAGAGTTAAATAGAACACAATAAAGAAACTCCTGAGAATTAAATAAGAACAAAAACTTAAAAACCTGCAAAAGAAAGATTAGAGAAAAGAAGAAAAACTTTATGCAGAGTCGTCGGAGCTGATACACCCAAGCTTCTGAAACATTTTCTTGATCCGTTTGTTTATAGAAGCTTGTTCCTTCTTAACTTCTTTGATATCCTCTTTCATTTCAGCGACTGTTGGGTCGTATATAATACGGATCTAAATAGGGGAAGAAACACCTAGAGGGGGGTGAATAGGTGTAAACGTATAAACACTCCAAAAATCGTTGCGATAAAACCCAATGCGGAAAATAAAATAACACGCAAGATTTTTACGTGGAAAACTCCATCACCGGAGTAAAAAACCACGGGACCGATAACACGGCAGAAATCCACTAGAATTAAAACACGTACAAGGTGATTTACCGTACACACTTACGACTCAACCTTTTCCATACGCTCCTAGAGGATCTTCTCCGCTCGCTCCGACGCTTCTCGAATCCACGATCTGCGCCCAACGCCGAATCCACGGCGTCCAACGTCGAATCCACGACGTCCGACCGAATCCACGGTCTTCACCCAATAGCACCGTTCGAATCCACGAACGTGCCTCGCTCCGAATCCACGAGAGCGATTGAACCTTGAATCCACAAGGACACGCGAATCCACGCGCCGATTTTTGGGGAAAATCGTTGTTTTTGGGTGGTGATGATCCGCCGAATACTTAGATCAAAGATAGATCGGAAATACCATCTAAGTATTCATTAGTTTGATTCAACTCAAGATGTGAGTATGAAAACCTAGAATCAAACTAATCAATATAGATGAAGAAACATAGAGTATTCTCTAATGATTTCCTTTCTTCTCTATATGTGGATCTATAGCCGTATAAGATGATACAAGAAAATGACGGCTATATGGATTCACCCTAGAAAGAAAGACATAGGGTGTATTTATAGGTTAGAAACCCTAGGAAGGAGATAAGAATCAAAAACCAACCATTTCTGGATTTTTACGGACGGCGATCCGGATCGTGATAACTAGGATCCGGATCGTCATAACGAAACAGCCAATTCCAGAAAAACGAAGGTTCGGGATCCGGATCATGTGACTACGATCCGGATCGTTCATACAGTTCACCAAACATCAACGTTCGGGATCCGGATTGCGAAGCAAGATCCGGATCGTTCAAGGTAGATGGTAAACTCAACGTTCGGGATCCGGATCAAGAGACTACGATCCGGATTGCGACGATGTATGAACGAACCACCTTCGGGATCCGGATCGAACAACCTGATCCGGATCCTGAACATGTCCCAAGTCCAGTTTTTGATTTTTATGCAATGAAAGATTCTTCCAAGTGTTTCTACACTACAAGAAGTATTCGGATCACACAAATTCTTTAGTTAAACATACCTGATCCTTTTGAATTCTTCTTACTTGAGATTGAGTTAAATGATCCAACTTTCTTCACCTTCAATCTTCAAGACTTGAGACTTTCACGAAACTACGCCAACTCAAATTCCGTAACAATCTCCCCCTTTGGCGGTTTCGTGACAAAACATAGATCCACTAAAGAAAATTCAAAAAGATATTTTTGTTGCTATCACCATACAACAAAAATTTACAATGGAGATCCAAAATACAATACATGAGTTAAAACCCTAAAACAGACTCTAGACTTAGACATCTGTACTCTCTGCAAAAAGAAATCATTCTTGACAAAAGAAATCGTTAGATACCTCAAGAATTTTGTATTATTCAAAAACCACAAGCAGAGATGAAGTTTAAACTCATTTATACTTACCATGACATTTATATTCAGATATGTAAACTGATCATAGTTAAAGAAACACCAACATATCTTCTTTGCACGTAAAAACCAAATGTCATGAACATGTTTGTGACAAACTTATATATATATATAGATATGTAATTGATCAGAGTTAAGAACCAACATATCTTCTATGCAATCAAAAACCAAGTGTCACAAACTTGTTAGTGAACATCAACTTGTTAGTTATATTACATGCCCAAATAGTTAGCAAATAGTTAGTCGAGGCATGCATTCAAACAAATGGAAAAAAACCAAAAGTTGAAGTTCTACTTACCTTTGTGTTTCAACTTACCTTTGATGTTCCAACACATCATAAAGTTGAAGTTCTACTTACCTTTGTGTTTCAACTTACCTTTGATGTTCCAACACATCATCATGTTCAATCAATCATTGTTCAAGTTCTCTATAAACTCTCTCCCCCTTTTTGTCACAAAACAAAGCCAAAATCACAAAGATTAAGGAGAGTTAAATAGAACAAAATAAAGAAATTCCTGAGAACTAAACAAAAACTTAAAAACCTGCAAAAGAAGGATTAGAGAAAAGAAGAAAAACTTTATGCAGAGTCGTCGGAGCTGATACACCCAAGCTTCTGAAACATTTTCTTGATCCGTTTGTTTATAGAAGCTTGTTCCTTCTTAACTTCTTTGATAACCTCTTTCATTTCAACGACATCAGTAGCCATGCGCTCTTGCTCGTTTGAGAGTCGCTGTTGTTCCTTATAGATTGAACTCACTGACGCATCATCATCAGAAGTAGATGGAGGTGCTTGCTGTGATGGTGGAACAGGAGGAGTTTCTGCCGGTGCAGAGGTTGTCGCTCGTTGTTGTTGTGCTCGTTGCCGGTGAGGAGGTATTATGGGTTCATCTGGTTTCGTCGAGAGAGACTTCACAATTGCCGTCTCATTAATGGTGCCCAAACTATACATGTATGAGCTCGCGCTTGTATCGACTTTAAACTTTCTAAGGATGCGCATGATAATCATTGGATAGGGTAGTCTCTCTGAGGGGTGAGAGTGTTCCACATATCGCGCCATCCTTGACCAAATGAGATAAGGAATATTCAAGTTTGCTCCCATCAATGCGGCCGGGTTTCCAAGAAGATAAAGGTATAACATTCTGTCCCATCGAAGAACCTTCGTATTCATGTTGGGAAGAATGTTGTAGCAGACAATGAAGTTTATGTACCTATACTCTGGTCGAAGCTCTTTAGAGAAGACAGAATTTCCGGTCGACCGAGTATTTGGAAGACAAATTCCATTAACTACAACTCTCCAGGAGTTGTCGTTGAAGCTTTGAGTTTTTAGGTAATGGAGTCCATCAGCTCTGGCTGCCATACCTAGCACAACTCCAATCAGCTGGGGTGTGACTTTGATTTTGATATTTTTAACCAAAGTGTAAAATTCTCGACGTCCATCCTCGTGATCAATCAGACTTGCAGCGTTCTGGTAAAAAATTCGAACTGAATGTGGACAGTACCCAGTAGTCTCAGGGAAGTTGCAAATTTGAGCAAGACCAACTTGGTCAAACAAAGTCCCAAAAGCTGCAGATCGTTCCTTCATTGGTTTGACATTGACATGTCTCTCGCCAATGCATTCCCTCTTCTCAAAATCCTTGATTCTGTCGGAGCTGATGAAGTCTTGTGGAGGAGGCTGCCTAGCAACTGGTTCCTCAATGGTAATGCCCTGAGCACTGCCTCTTTTTCTTACACCAGTTTTTCTTTTTGTTCCAACTGGACTTGGTTCCATTGGTGCTTTCCCTTTTTCAGCAGCAGTAGGTTTTGAAGCTTCAGCAGTTGCTTTCCCTTTGGAGACAATGGGAGCAGCTTGCTCAATTTCGATGTTATCCCAGTCAATCGACTCTGTCTCTGATTCAGTGTCGGAATCAACCTTAGTCTTCTTTGCTTTCTTAGCCTTCTTAGGCTTGGCAGTATCCTTGACATGTACCATGGCAGCAAGTAGGAAAATAATCCAAGTGATCACCATTTTGAGTGCTAGTGAAAAATGTATCCTGTGAAGACGAACTCAAGAACACATGAAAAATTGTTAATTTTCAAAAATTTGAAAAATTGTACCCAAACAATCATAATCATGTAGAGAAGCCAAGAATCAAATTAGTTTTGCAAAAGGACTTTTAAAAGTAGATCAATTGCATAATTTTCGAAAATCCTTATTATATGCCCTAAAACCGAAATTTTAGAAATCGAAGCCTAAAAATCCGTTAATCAGGAGAAAACCTTGCATATAATCAAAACTAATCTACCCAGAGTTCTTATTTCAAAAGAAATTTGATCAAAAACCATCCACAAACAAAGTTGATCCAAGAAAATCGTGCGTTTGAGGAGGAAAAGAGAAAAACGGTGAAAAACCGAGATTTTGATCAATAAAACTTACTTGGAATTGAAGAACTTTGAGTTTGAAAGCTTCCAAGGAGGATGAAATCTAGAGAGAAGCGCTCTGGAAACTTTTGAACAAAAGATTGGAGTAAAAGAAATCAAAACCCTTTTGTTCTTTATAAAAACCTAGCCGCGATCCGGATCCTCCCGAGCTTGCGATCCGGATCGGCTACCCGCAGTGAGAAAACTGCGTTCGGGATCCGGATCACCTTGCCCGATCCGGATCGGCCCCAACTTTTTCTTAAGAAAATTTCAGAGAAATTCAGGAAAATCCAGAAAAAGATTGTAAGCACAAATGTGTATCAACTTTAAACAAAAATCATCGTTTCATACAACAAGAATTAGATTATGCCAAATCTATCAATAATATCCAAAAATGAAACGAAAATTTACAAAAATTAAATCCCTTAAAGTTGAACACCTTCAATCACATCTAACTTGATCTTATGAGTAATGCCTTTATCAAATCATCAATTCAGTAAAGAAAATGAAATACAAAGATCAATAGATGTTTGAAATCCCAAATATAGTAGATAATATTTCTAGACAATCTGTTGAAGAGAGTGGCTCTTTGAGCATCTTTCTTTAAAATCCCACCTTATACCAACCTTGAAATTTGACAGAGTCAAGTATTTCAATATGCATTTTACTTTATCAAAAAATTTGAACAACCATGCTTGGTATACATGTGGTAGCTGCACACAATACTCGGACGACCGAGGTGGTAGCTCTTTCCTCCATGTGGTGGTAGTTTTCACACTCCTCATTGGGATGTAACTCTTTCCACATCTTTTGAGCATTTTACATTATCTTTGACTCCCCCTCAATTGGCTATCAATTATTTAAGATATAAAGTATTCAACCAAAAATTGATCTCGATTTCATACTCGACTAAACAGTCAAATAAGATAATGACTATACCAAGAGATCATTGAGAGAGAAATTGACTTTGATCACTTTAGAAGATGATTTAATTAACATAAATGATCATTGCAACAGTGAAATATTATGATGGCAAAAGCATAATAAATTTCTAAATGTGTGAACAGATGCAATTAAAGTCAATTATGATCTATGCTCAATTAATGTCCTATGTACAAACATAGATATTGAATAGAACAAAACAAATACAAATACAAAACCTATCCTAAGCAAAGATTTCAAAAAGAAGATTATTTCAAGGAAAGCATCCCAATTGCTTTTCGTAAATGAATAAACGTTTTTGATCCAAAGGTTTTGTTAAGATGTCAGCTAATTGATCCTCAGTTGAAATATATGAAAGTTGAAGAGTATTTGATTCAACTAGCTCTCTAAGAAAATGATATCTAAGTTCAATATGTTTTGTTCTAGAGTGCAACACAGGGTTTTTAGAAATGTTAATTGCACTTGTGTTGTCACAAAGAATTGTTACCGAAGATGCTGAAATGCGGAAGTCACTCAATACGCTTTTCATCCAAATGAGTTGAGG